>JAGDQP010000009.1:175137-279904 GCA_022664845.1 Lepisma saccharinum
ATATATATATATATATATATATATATATAATTGTACTGAAAGATAAGAATAAATTCAGAATTGATGGTTAAAACGTTGTAACAGAACATATGACTGAGAAGGAAGCTTCTTATTGTTACTCTTTGGTTAACTTGTGAAAATTGTTTTAAATAGTTATGGTATGGGTTTGAGAAATATATTATGAGTATGCAAATCCATGGGAAAAGTCTGCAAGAATTAATATTATGCTAAAAGATAAGAATTATTGGAAACACGTATTTCATAAATATTGTTGGTGTGTATAGATTTTATTATATCATTATAATTTGAGAAAAATTATAATATGGTTTCCACGATATTGTTATATTCCATGATAGGTGGCTAAAAGTAGTACCATATTGACTCCAGTATACATCCTATAGACTCTATGATAGTATTGACGAAAGTTGGGAATAAATATAGATACCATCTGTTTAAAGGAAATCTAAATATAATTTAAATGTACGGTAAAGGGAGATATTTTCGTGATAAATTTATATTTTTCTGAAATATTTCTAATATATACAATGTACCGAGGCTGTATTTGGCATATCTGATCTATCTCCTAACTTTCATTATAATTCTACCATATCTTATTCACAGACATATAGACAGGGTTAACTAAAAAGTACTTCAAGTTAAAAGAAACTACTCAGTTATATTTTCATAAGATTATTTCAATTCATTCCACTGAGTACGAAAGGTGTGGGAATGTTTTTAATTGTTTGATGATGAATACAAATAGTACATGCCTGTTTAATGAACTGTCAGAGAAAAGAAACACGCGATAGCTTGTTCTCGCCATGACTAACAGAAAGCTTTTCCAGGATATTCCTTGCTACCGCGAAAAGCAAATACGTTCTGTTTTCCGAGAAACAGAGAGTTTGCGCATTAGGTACCATAATTTAACTTGGAGCTTATAACATTCTAAAATAATTTTAACTACACTATAAGAAATGATACGCTTATTTTGCCCTGATTGTACATACATTTCTGCTGATATTTTGTTGTTTTAATACTCACGAAGTGTTAGCGATGAGTAGAAGTGAGTGAAGTTTTTCATGTTTTTTTCTGAATGGGAATTATGAACGATTCTTGGGCATTTAGGTTTTCAAGATTACTTTTCAGATCCTTTTCTGTATACATTTTGTTCACACTATGTCCTGGTTCCTGATAAATCCGGCTCACTCATTTCCGCATCTAACATTTTCAATACTCTCAAAAAGTTAAAAGAAAGTTATTACCGGAGTGACAATCGAACGTTCCGGCTAGGGTAACCTAACGATAAAATTAGAAGCGAGAAGTGATTGTTATCTAATTGCTTTGCAAAATCCTGATATTCAAAGGACAGCACGAATATCGACAGAAGAGAATGAAACGGAACAAAGCATACCCGAATATATGGGTTTAATACGAGATCTATCCGCTTCAGTTTGCTTTTCTGATGTGTGATCCTTTATTCTGTTGGAGACTCATGCATCGTTAAAAGTCCAATAGAATGACTTGTAAAAACCCTTTCTATTGCAAGCAACCCAAGTCTTTGACAAATGTTCGACATTCACTTAGATAACAGCATTTCCTGTGGAAAAAAAAATCTTCAATATAAATAGCAAATATTCTTCGCAGCTCCGTTAGGTAAAGTAATAGGCTATGCCCAAGACGACATGGGTTCTATCCCGTTCCCCCAATAGCTTGTTTCTTTTCTAGGCAACCATAACCGCTTATTAATACACAATAATTATACATAAATTTCAAATAGTGATGGTAGGTGTAAAAGTATACACAAAGTGATAAAATTTGAGTAATTTGAAGTGTGCAAAAGACGCTTGAAAATGTAAAAGAAATGCACTTTTTACTGTGTAAATAGTCACTTAATCATACCCTGTTAAAGGATACTTCTAGGGGTTATTGATCTTTCTAACCATTTTCTTCTCAAAACCTGCTCTGTCTCTGTTGAAATTTTCTGACTATCGTAGGTCGCCTAATCCCATGATAGATCACAGCAGCTAAGGGTATGCTTGTGGCTACCCTGTTGGAAGGAGGTTTGATTTGTACTATCACTGTCTGTTGCTCGGAACAATATGGGGCAAATTGACCACGTCCACCCGGAGCCCATTGGTATCCACTGCGCTGTCCATGATGAGTGGTTATACTGTAGTCACGATAACCTGTCGACATCATTAATCGAGGAAAATACCTTTGTGATCAAGTGTTCTGTTCGTCGAGATGCCTCCGTCAAAGTCCATCAACTAACGCCAATCTGCCATGCTGACTATTAATACCTTTGTTACATGCCTCACGACACCACTACCTGCGGTATATACCTGGGGTATGTATGTCAATTTGATTGGAGAAGAGTATTGATACGTCGAGTAGCAGCCACGTTCTATCTAATAGAAGTAAGCGTATACCGTAATATGAGGTAAATAGAAAGTCTAGGATGAATAGAAACAACACTTCAATAAATTCTGGTAAGTGCCTGGGGAGTAAACAAGCCAACAAATCAGAATTTTTTCTTCAATATTAACTCTTTTTGATATTATTTTTGAAAGTTCAGTTACGCTGACAACACTTTTTAGACGTCAGTCGTGTTTACATGTTATGTGGTTGGATACGTTCTTACGATGTTTGACAAGCTTTGTTGGTAAGTGACAAACTTTATTAAAGCTTTGTACTGCGGTATTGTCTTTGTATCATTTCATTAAATTTTCATTGAAATCTTTCATACGCCTTTTATAATCATAGGCTTCTTTTTAGTTATGATCTAATTTTAAATTTGTGAGGTGAATAGAAACACATCAAAATCACCCTTTAGGTATATACTCACTACACGTTTTGTTCAATACCAATAGCTTAAAAATTGAAGTAAATAGAATCTAAGCAACTGAAGGAGGAAAATGTTGGAGTTGATTTTAACAGATGTAAGGTCTTCATTGTCAAAACGAGATACTGAAAATGATACGAAACAAACTATCGACAGAAAACAAGCTGACACACTCCATTCAGTGAGTCTACTCAAAAGAAAGCTACAAGATCTAGTAATAAAACATAGAAAGAAGAGAACACGGATATATGAAGAGCTAAAATGCAATACAAGTTATATCCCCAGAATTAATTTTTCAGAAATGAGGAAAATGTCCCACACAATATATTTACAGTTGATTTCACAAGGATGTTTTTTCATCCAATTCCATTTATAGTAACTACTGCCCTTCAATATTCTTCCGTCATCAAATTATTTGACTTGAGATTGTCTTGACTTACAAGAGATTGTCACAAGACTATAGTAACAAAAGACTTACTTTTGAACACATTTTGTGTTGAGTAATTAAGTCATTGTCATTCTCAAACCAGTCTGCTAATTTGGCGAAATTTCTACACATACTCTACAGGATGTTTAAGATCAACACAATTACATTCCTAGTGAGGTACATTATGGTTTTCACTAGTTGTAGTTGATTATTGTAGTTCCCTGTAGAAGACAAGTGTTGGATCTTCTATGACATTCAATTCACTTCAATCCATCAAAAAGATTATGAATATCTCTTACTTTGAGCTCTGACATCGACCTCGAATATTTTGTTGCTGCAGGAGCAGGAGTCCGCATCCTCTTTTAGGAAGTTAAATAGAAGAACCGCTCCCACTAAAGTGAAACGGTTCCACTGAAACTTTTATTAACATTTTGTTGCACAGTTTCTGTTCCATAAACTTAATCCTTTTTATGTTTGAATGGTATTCAGTAGTTTGCATTTCAGGTTATTAAGTGGTTAAGCTTTGGAGTAAACAAACACAGTCAAAATGTTATCTGGAAATAATGTGGCTTCGTTGTGGATGAAGAATAGTTTCTTGAGAGTGAATGTCTCGTAAACTAAACGCAAATAACATTGAAAATTCGGTCCATTCTGCACTCTTCGTAACATGTTTGCAAGATTAGGATTTGCACTCAATTAAAAGAAGCAGATGGATCAAGATATATTTCTTTCTCGATTTATTTCATTGCACTGTTTTTTTTCTGTTTTTTTTTTTGGAACCCACGTTTCCTTCTCCAACTGTCACCATATTACGCTATTTTCCATTTCTCTTCCAATTCAACTAACTTACATCACATCTCTATCCACATCCACTGTTACAACGCCAGATATATATAACGAAAATTATGCGCCACACGATGCGCAGATGCAAATTAAAAGAATTAAAAATTGGATATAAATTATATTGCACGAAACAGTTTTTTGGATGCAACTTTTTTTTTCCATCAAATATCAATTTCTTTCATCTGTAAACTGACGGTTATATCTTTTCTGCTGCTCAAGTATTATGCCAAGGGCCCGCAGGGCCACCAAAGCTGGACCTCTGTCTATCCAAGGCCACTTTCGTCCTTTTGATTTTTGTAGAAATTAGTGAGAATTTAATTATTTATTTATTTGTAAAAAGAATCGGATGTCCGCAAAGAAACAATATCCCTATCTATATAATTCTGTTAGACTTTTAATATAATTAATTAACTAAGAAGAGTACGATAATTACACATGAATGAATTAATTAATTAAATGTACAAGAAGCGTACAAGAGCCAAATATATAATGAATTTTGTAACAATGTGAATTTGGATTAAATTTATGTTAAGAGGTAAGATTATTTATTGGAGATAATGGGTTTGGTACAATGTGAAATTAGGTCTTTATCCGTCTTCATCCTTCTTTTTTTATTTTCCAAGTGCCGAACGCGCTTAACTGATTTGAGAATTTTTTTAATATTCAATCGAAATTGAAAAATCTCCTCCGACGCAGCATTAGTGACGTTCGAAATTCTATCTAAAGATTCCTTACTTTGTGGAATGCCCAAAGTGAAAATTGTGGATACCCATTTGGTAATTTTGTTCAAAAATTCTCTCAAAATTGTATCTAACTCGCCTCCTATGTTCTGACTGGAATATTTGTTTGTTTCTTTATTGTTTTCATTTGCATTGGAAGTACACGCATTCGAAGTGATAAGGGCCCAACTACTCTGATCCGGCTATATTTTCTGCACAAAATAGTGTAGTTTAATGTGTAGAACTAGAACACCTTCATGAAGGCAGTGGTAGGGATAACTCTTTTTTCCCCTCAAAAATGGATATAATTGTTTTGCATTTACGCTCTTCATATGTTGTGCCTGATAAAACCGTGCTTCTGTTGTTGTCAGAAAATGATGACATATCTAACTCGCAGAACATTGTAGTTTCTTTGTCAGTTGGCCGTATGAGACACAACAAAGGCCCCGGAGCTATAAATGAATTGAATTCGATTGGAAAAAGATAAAGAGAAAATGAGTTTATTGGCGGTAACAGCACTATGGCTTACGCCCGTCACGAGATTTCGATTAGTGTATGGCATTTAGACACCTATGGGGCAGGCCGTCCCGGTCATGGACTCTGTTTTTCTAACATTAAAGGGCCAGATTCTAAATGAAAACAGAAGTTGAAGCAAATCCTTAAAGACACATTACTTTTAACAAAAATTTGTTTATGAATTTTAGTAGGGTTTCCATAATATTTACGGACTAAATACGGACAAATTAGCTTAAAGGCCATTTACTTAAATGGAATGAAACTCCGAGCAATTACATGCAACATCGTAAAATACACACTTAATAATAACTGTATACATTTGTATCTTCTCTACTGCCAAGGTCGGAGGATCTTTTGGTCATTACGTTTCAATACATTTGAAGAGTACAAGGAAAGTTCAGTTTTGAAAGTATTGAGAAAACACACATTTTAATGTTCAAGATTTGAATTTAAATATTATTTTAACCATCTGGCATATTATCGCCCTACGCCAAAGTTCTTAAAGGCCAAATAATAATAATAATAAATGCAAGTGTTTTCGCCTTAAAATGTGTGTTTTCTCATAACTTTCAAAAATTGATTTTGATTGTTCTTCCCTTGTACTCTTCATTGTTTATTTCTAAAACATTACTAGGCTATAATAAACACTGTAAGAACATTACTGGGCAATAGCAAATACTAGGCCATACTACAGTTTAGTGTTGTAGGAACAATTTGCATTTGTCTACAACCCAAAAGTCTTAATAAATAGTGTGATATGTATTTGTGGAAATATATTGGTTTAAAATACGTAATTAGTGGTCAACAACTAAGGAAGTGAAAAGTACGGACATTTATGAAATTTTTGCAAAGTATGGTACGGACACGGAAAGAGCCTTTAAAATGCCTTCTGTCCGTACAAAATACAGACGTATGGTAACCCTACTTTTAGCCATCTCTAGTTTAGGTCGACATAGTTTTTAGTTACTGTTTCTATTCACCTCTACTCATGGATTGAAAAGAACATCAAGAAAAAGAAGAAACTGAATAAAGAGAATTTGATTGCTTTTGGGTCCCTTCATGGCGTAGCTAACAAAAAGTGACCTTATAAACCCTCTCTCTCCGACCGTTTGTGTCCAAAACAATAACCTCAGGAACTACAAGAGATAAAGAGAATGGTTGAGGTTGAGGTTGAGGTTGAGGTTTCGTTGGAAAGATTTTGGCTAAACTAGCTGAGAACCACAGAGCCGTCTTGATTGGTGCAGTGGGTCAGTATTACCAACCCATTTTTAAATTCAAATGTTCAACTTGCTTTCATCCCATCTAAATCAAACTTGGTATAAACATTGTTTCACACAGTATTAAAATACTGTGGGTGTCCCCTTCCCCAAACACCTCAGTTTTCAGAGTAGACAACCTATTTTCTAAAGAAAAATCAATTTGCTTCCATTACATTAAACGTATACGCACCAAACTTGGCTTAAATATTATCCGAAACAATAGGAAAATACTGTGGGTGTCGCATTTACTAAGCATCCCAGTTGACAGTGTGTTGACAATGCTGCCAACCCGTACCCAAAAATATATCTTATAAACTACAAGTTGCAGAGATCAAAGTTGAAACGGATCACCGGGTCAATCGGGTCATGTGGTTCAAGTTTTGGAATGGGTCGCCGGGTCTATGCTTGGGACCTGGTCTGACACGATGCCTGATTTCGACCCGGTTACTAGGAGGGCAAAGCAGAGTTTTTAATTGTTTTCCTATTGTACACTGTTGCTTGTAAACTGTGCAGTGTATCTTTCAGGGGTGATAAGGTCCGGGGGTATTACACGCCCTCCCTCCCAAAGCAAGAAAAAAAATTAGAAACAAGATGCTGCTATTTTTTCTTTTCTTATCTTGTTTATTTTAGACACTATGTTAAATTTCACTTACTATGTTGTCTATGGAAATCAGTTATATTGTCTTTTCGTAAATTTTGCTATTAGACTTTTCTGTAGTCTGTACGTACATTTTGAAAATAATTTTTAGCATTGTTCATTTATTACAAGTTTTTTGAAACAATTGAATTCAAGTTTCTTCTAAGATATAGTTCATTAACCTTTTATGCAGAAAATTGTTTCCAAAATTCACAATAGATAATGTCAATATAAGTCTTTTTCATTCTGTTAATAATATGAGAATATACATATAATTAATCATATTTAGGTATACAGTACATACATCACTACATGTCATTTAAGATACACGAGTTAACTTCTCAAGGCATCTCACAAATGACACTACATTCAAGTCACAGGAAAAAGGCCAGGTTAAATAGCATCTAGACGGGGTCACCGGGTCAAGATTCGATCAGGTCAGTCTACTCATCTGCATCAAGACCGGGTCTCTGAGTCGTTCAAAATTTTAGTTCTGGTAGAGACGTGGTTGAGGTGTCGTTGGAAAGGTCTTGGCTCGACTAGCTGAGAGCCACCGCAACCGTCTTTGATCAGGCTCCGCAGTTGTCAGTGTTAACAACCAATTAAAAAATTAATATACAATTTTTTGTTTACTTCAATACCGTTATACGTACCCGCATCGATCTTAGCACAAACATTATTCGACACAATAGAAAAATACTGTGGGAGTTCCTGCCCTAGGCATCCAAGGTGTCAGTGTTACCAACCTATTTTATAAAAAATAATGTTTGTGTATCTGAGATGCCTTCGAGATTGTTAGTAAAATGCAGCATTAACTTATTTATTGAATATCGCCTGCTGAAGTTGTTAGGAAGAACACACTTAAAAACTTAGAATATCACAAAGTTTACCAACGTTTTACGAATTGTAGATAAACAAAAAGGTCCTGGTGTTACGTATTTCTTTCCTGCCCTGAAAGAGTATTCGACAAGGGATATCATCCCTCAAATATAAGAAGGGCTTAGGTCATAGCACATAAGTTAAATTATAGAAAAAAATAATAAAATGCCTTCACTAGCCCATTTTCATTACACTTTACAAGCGACTTCGCTCGTATAACTTTTGATATTCATTTTCATACTCAAACCACTTGCGCGAATACAGAAATTCGAGTCACTTTATTTTCGGGAAGGTTTACTACACTTGAACTTTCCGCAAGTTCAGTTTTTCACTTCAATTTTCAGAACTTATTTAGTTTTGTGAAAATACATTCATGCTCCTGAAGAGTATGCTGTCGAGTTGTTCCTTCGTGATATAGTTGGCGCTGTTTTCCGCACTTGCTTCGGAGTTTTGTACTAAGCTGCCATCTACCAGAGAAGGTGGATACTATGTACTCGCCTCGTCCACAGCGTTTCAAATCCATAACGCGTAAAGCAGATCAACATGAATGTTTGCATATTAATGCATTAGTCATCTTGTTCTGTGGAAGCAGGAAGGGGGAACCTACGCTACTTGTTGGAGCATCGGAAATAAAAAAAATACCAAAGTACTTATGAATATGAACTGTTTATCTTAATAATTTTCGTCAAGGCCAATTCGATTCAGAAAAATTAAGAATACTTCTCTTTCAGAATGTAAAAATACAATAAAATTGAATTTAAAAAATATATTTTAGTGTAGTTTAATACAACAAGTATATTTGGAAACCATTATCAATTAAATTTAAATTTTTAGTTTTAAATATTCAAAGTCAAGCTGTTTACAGTTGCCGCTAGCGCAATTCGAAAAATCTAGTAATGAAAGACCTCGGGGTGGCCGAGAAGTTAGAGCGCTCGCTTTCTGTGAGCGTGGTGATGGGTTCAATCTATTAAATACAATGTTCGGAGCCCATTTTAGCAAAAAAATGTAGGTCCCATCCTTAGAAGCTCACCAGCTCGTTTAGGATGTTAATAACAATTCACTATAGAATTGAAATTCAACGTAGATCAGAAGAATTTATAACATGAAGCAGTTTTGGTGTGCGTTGTTTTACCTTTTTTTATCTACCCTTGACCAGTGAATAACGTCACGAAACAATAAACGCATGAGAGTTGCACACTTACCAGGCTTCTGCCACGAAAATATTTTTTAAAGGCATTTTGCGTTGTAGCCACTTTGATTTTCGAAATTCAAAATATCTTACTTTAGTATCGAACACAACGTCCTATAAAAACCGCAGACATGAAATTTCACAAAAATGGAATTCGTATTCATCTCCTGCATATAACAGATGGTCACGGAAAATTTAATATCAAAAACTAAAATCTGTAGGAAAATAGAACCGCAGAACCTAGCGTCCGATCATCTTGACTTAGGTTTTCCAGAGATATTCTCAGTTCCACCAGGCAAATGCTGGGATGATACCTTAAGTAAGACCATGGCCGATACTTTTCTATCCTGAGCTAAAGATACCAAAAAGCTAGAAATAAATTTAAAACTCAAATAAGTTAGAGATCTGAAACTAAAACAGCTCCATTTAGCTTAAAACGAACGTCTTATCAAGTTGTTATACTTGCTTTTAATTCTTTCATGCTAAAATTAAGCCTGGAAATTGGTTGCTAAATTACCAAAAAGTTCAATCTTAGACCATATTTTTAATATAAAGTTATAAATTCTTGAGCTCCATTTTTACGCATATTAACAAATCATCTGAAAGTCTGTGCACTTTCATGCTTCAAAATGGTCATGCTTAAAAAATTACTTCTTCTTCCACGAAGGGCATAAACATATTTGCTTATTAAAAATTACCAGTACATAGGCTTAAATATGTCAGATGGATAACCTGAAAATTTTCTAAAATTTTGTGAGTACTCTTCAACATAAAGTACTTAGTACAGAAATTTGTTTTAAAGTTGACTCGTTTAACCACAGTAATGCTGAAAACATGGACGCTTATTGAAGATCGATCTATCGCGTCTTTAAATCAAACTTGTCACGTGTTCGCTTTTAACAACAATGAGTTATCCAGCATTTTCTGTTGTTCAAAACCATATCTTTCTTCTAACGTTGATGAAAAACCTAAGGGACAACTCTATCTAATCGAAAAGTTTCATTTTTTATTGTATAATTTCCTTAATTTTAATGGAAGTTTTATTCTTCAAACTGTTCTCGTGTAAAACTTTAAAAATGGATATGTGACAAGTGTGCTGTAAGTACGCGATACGTAAATCTCAGATGGGTCACCTGCAAGAATTATATTTTTATGCCGTTTTACTGCTAGGAAGGTATGAATTCTAAGGGTCGAAATTTTTATTTTATATTCAAATACCATCACAAAGTCTATACATAAAAATATGCTTTTAAAATCTACTCCATTCTCTCAGCAAAGGCGTAGATATGGCCGCTTATTGCAAACTACCATGCATTTAAATCTCAGGTTGAGCACCTACAATAATTAAATTTTTAAGCCATTTTCTTTCTAAGAAGGTAGGCTCCATATTTTTATCAGGTACAGGGTATTCACATATCAGCAGGAAGTACGGTATGTACACACAACGACATAAGTAAATGGAAAAACTTAAATTTTTTAAACTCTATTTTTTCTATGGGCCACTCTAGTAACTTTGGACTTCGGCACATCACTATTCGGCCTTTAGCCATTAAAATCCACACCCATGCCGGGACTCGAACCCGGGAGCTTCGAGTCGTTGGCCTAGCGCCGTAGACACCATGGCTACCCGGCCGGCTAGAAAAAAAGTAAATGGAGGTTGGCGTTATAAGAAATACTTGCTCTTTCCACCAGGAGAATTGTTTCACTGTACGCCTAATAGTTAGACAACCAACATAACAGTACAAACATGCGCCAAAACATGGCGTGCGAGGATATTCCTTCATTTGGAGCAAGAAATAATGAGTAATTAGTTGAGCATCACTTAGAGAACCACGAGACAGAAAGGCAGAAATTGCATTCACGTTAAGTTCTAAGAGATAGGAATTAGTGCAAAGAAAAGGAAAATAATAATATGAACATCATGCAGGAATTTTCATTATGCAATGCAACAAAACTTGTCTTGTTCAAACACACACACACAGATAGAGAGAGAGAGAAAAAAGGAGGAAGAGAGAGAGAGAAAAAGAAACAGAGAGAGTGGGGATTAAAGAAATAGCCTTTTCAAAGGATTTACCGTTATATTTAGAAACATAAAGTATCCTTACTTTCTCCGTCTCTCTCTCTCTCTCTCTATCTATCTATCTATCTCTCTCTCGACTTACACATAACACATAATCGAACAAAACAGAGAGAAAGAAAACTAAAGGAACTAACACGATAAGATCTAAGAAAGGAAACTGTTAGGGAAATTGATATTAATCATGAAATATTAATAGCATTGATGTATTACGATCACACACATACTTATTAATCTGTCGACTGTCCAATGACTTGCATTTCGCAGCCAGGGCATCATTCTCATACAAGTATATTTTTTTTAAAAAAAAAGTCGTGGCTTAACTGGGAATCGAACCTAAAATCTACAAATCGAATATACAGACTGAAAGTCCAACACTATACTAATTTTATTATGCAATGCAACACTATACCACTATATTATTTCTTCTTTTTTTTAAGTTTGCTCTAAGCGGGCTATTATTACTTGTTTAACATTGTTATACTTGTTTTTACCTTGTTTTCTCTTAAATCTAAGTTAAAACACACGCACAAACATCCATGCCCGCGGTGGGATTCGAACCCATGATCCTCGGACTTGGTTTGCTACTTACTAAGATAGTGTTATAATTGTAGTTGTCATCGTCAGAAGAAAGAAAATTCAGCCAGTGGCATGGGAAAGTCTGATTCATTACTTTATATGTCTGCTTAGAAGCTTTTGCAAGGTCACACTCAGTTTGACGTAATAGTACAGACAGCTTAGATACTTGCTCGCAAAGTCTACCTTTTAGTAATTTCATGAAGAGAAGTTACTAGCAGGAACTATTGACTAACTGGAAAAGTATTCTTGCCTCGACCAGGAATCGAACTCATGTTTTTTTCGCTTTGATTCAGAACACAAACGTCTTAACCATGAACTATTTTTAAAGCTGAGAAGAGATTGCCAAGATTTTTCTTATTAAAACAACACCAGGAGCCTGTTTCTCAACAATACTACTCTAATAGTACACTAGTTATCAGCTACAAGTCTAAATTTCACAAGTTCTAATAATTTCTGTTTCTCAAAGAAATTTCCACCACTAGTAGCTTTGTAGTACAAGTCACGTGACCAAACTCACCAGTGTATAATATGACCCGCCCGTAGAGAATATAGAAACCTTGATACGACCCGTAAGTTATTATAACGCTCTGTGATTCAGAAGTTTGAAGGCTTAAAACATGAAAAACAACATGCGCGTATATATACGTCATTACTTGATGACTTTCTTAATATCAACTTTTGCACAACACACATGGTCAAGTTTAAACATCCAAAACGTATTTGAAAGAACAGAAAGGACTGAAACAAGATTCTGTGTGGAATATCAGTGTTTGATTGTGTACTTCATTTCATTCGCGCGGTGACGTAGTCAGTTAAGGCACGCTACTTGTGAACATTTATAATTTTGCCGGCGAGGGCACGAATCCCACAGCTGAAATATATATTTATTTTCACGAAACATAATAGTAAAGTGATAGCTAAGCGTATAGGTTTAGTTCATTTTAATAGTTTTAGTTTACATTTCTGCTTCTACTTGTGAGGTTCTACTACGATATATTAAAATTTGATCTAACCTATATGCCCTGGAATTAACATTAAGCACTTTAAATTGACAATGAATTTGAATTTAATTTATGGCCTTTAGGCACGTAAGGCTCAGGCCGAGATAGGGAAGGGGAAAGAATTCGGGAAGGTATCGGCCATGACCTATGTTGAAGGTGAAATCCCTACATTTGCCTGATGTGACTGGGGAAAAACTCTAAAAAAATCTAACTCAGGATGGTCCGCCGCTGGTATCGAACTCACTAGCTCCCGAATGCTACGCCAACGCTCTGCCACTGAGAATTGACAATGAAGAATGAGCGGTGGGTACCTTATTATTCCTGACACCCAGTACATTATATTCGTATATTCACATCTATAGTAAATGATTTGTGTGCATGTGTGAAATTATTTATGTCGTTTAAGCATAAGACTTGCCCGGGGTAGGGTGGGGTAAAAGGATCCTGGGAGGATTTTTAAAAAGTATTTTAAGGCCTTTCGGCATCTGAGGATCAGGCTGGGATAGAATTAGGATAGCGTGTTGGAAGGTAGACGGCCAGGGCCTATTTTATAGGCACAATCGTAACATTTTCCTGATATGGCTGAGGAAAAATCTTGAGAAACCTCAGTTACAATGCCCTGCCGCTGGAATCGATCCCAGGACTTTCCGAATGCTAAGCCAACGCTCAATAACTTTTTTAAAAAAACTTTGTTCCCCTAAGCGGGCTTTACTTGTTCAATTTGATATACCTTTTTAAGCTTTATAAACTAATATTTTTAGAGTTAAAATCACACACACACAAACATTCATCATGCCCGAGGCGTACCACTAAGCCACGGCCACGGATAGTCTAGGCGTTGGCTTCCGTCCTGTGTGCACTTTTATGTGCCCTCAATTTGAATGCAGGGCGTTATTACATATCCATAAGAGTCAACAGTTTTTGGTCACGTGATCTGGTTCATGATGAATTTGACCGCCATATTGAATCCATAATGCGGATCGTTAATTTGTTTGAGCGCTCGTAACTTAACCAATTTTGAGAATTCCTTTTTATTGGAAAGAGGAGCTTATGAGCTATAATTTTAGTTATCACCATATTTTGAAATTCCCAGCCATTTTCCAAGAAAATCGGAGAAAACAAAATTTTATAACGCTCTCTTCACTTTTATGCAGTTCTCTCAAAAACTGTAACAAATTTAGTATTTTACAAAGAGAGAGAAAAGATACAGAATTTCATAAGCTCTAATTTGGTGTGCAATACGTTTTTGTTTTAGCACAATTGGCTATATAACTAAAATGAAACAAGCAGGCATTGTTAACTTTGGCGATCAAGTGAAAGCCCTTTCTAGAGTTTGGGACAGTCATGACACTGTAATGGTCATATTAAGGCAACACTAATGATAACAGGAACACGAAGACATCCTTAATCAATTGACAATTAATCAAGTCAGCGCTCTTTTCACTGTCTCCTGCCTTGTTAACAGATCAAAACAATTTAAAAACCCAGTACAGAGGAGAAGTTTCGAAAGAGTTTTCATGCAAGAACAACCAGACTCTGTAAGTTCAGTTTTACCAACACATCAAGCAGACAGTCGTCGCTATCTGGTAATACAAGAAAAAAAAAGAAACTCAAATCCCATCTTGGATCTTATTCAACAGTATCCTACGAGAAGAAGATTTCCCTCGTACTGTCATTGCATTACGCCCATTCCTCCTTATCCGGCTACGGACTTCCAGTTCAATATACAGTTGCATGAAGAATTTCAAGATTGCTTATTATCATTAAACCTAAAAGTAGGTACACTTTGGGTTGGTAAGGGAGTTTACAGGATAGCGAGAGAGAATATTTTTAAGCCAGATGAATATTCAAATATATTTGTAGACCCTGGTTGTTTTCATTTTGCATAATAAGTAATGTCATATATTGGGAAATACTTGGAAGGTAGAGTGGAGAATGATTTTGTTGAAACAACCATTGGACCCAATGTGCTAGAAAGAGTTCTTGCTGGGAAACATTATTCAAGGGGCATAAACGGATTGTCAATGTGTGCTGAAGCTTTACAGCATTTGCTTCTAACAGAATTCATCAGATGTGAAAGGAACTTGGAAGTAACTGATGGAGAGTTCAATGACTTTATGAAGAATATCTTACAGGAGAATGCATCTGAATCAGTCACAGAAAGAATACTAACAACGATGGAAAAATACACGAAGTTTGGAGAGGTGAAACACAAGCGAAGTGACATTTTCAAATTTTCGTACCAGTTTTATGTTAGTATTTTTTCAATACTGAGGGATTTGACAATAGCAGAAATTGGAATTTGTACATCTGTGTTGTAATGCGAGCTATTCCTATATGTTTTTGCCTTCAGCTAAACTAATTACTCGCGGTAGGCGAGTGTGTTTTCTTGAAAAGTTTTTTTGCAGGTTCCAAATCTTCCTCATACCGTTTATTAAGATATAACGAACGGTAGTTTACTACTTAAAATGCAAAAAGAAAGTA
Organism: Lepisma saccharinum; assembly: GCA_022664845.1. Taxonomy (NCBI): domain Eukaryota; kingdom Metazoa; phylum Arthropoda; class Insecta; order Zygentoma; family Lepismatidae; genus Lepisma; species Lepisma saccharinum. Next base: position 190,590 of record JAGDQP010000009.1, read on the forward strand.
GTGTACCCTTCAGATCAGCCTCTTGCACGAAACTACAACAGGCCAGCAAAATAGCAAGGAGGTATCATTAGATTTACGAGCAGGAATAAAGGTGTTCTGCGTCATGGCCTTATCAAACTTGAAAAGGTACAGATTTTTCAGTGTATTAGAGAGATATGTGGACTAACTTATGAAGATTAGTACTCTCTGCATCATTAATTTTTAAAAGCTACAACTGGTTATTATGAGGAATGTGTGAAGGTTTCTTTGATAAATAAGAACTCTTTTTGATACTTCTGCTAGCAGTGAAAATACCTGACAAATACCATAACGAAAATTAAGATTGAAGTAAAAGACAGTCATTTCCAACTGAACTGAACCTAAATTGGTGAGTAAGGTTATTCAACTTTTGTGAGAGAGAGGTTTGTTGAAAAATCCAAATCAATAATGCACTCTATAAAAAGAATCACCAAACATTAAGAACTGTCAAAAACACTTAGGTTAATATTTAACAAGAAACTGCAACGGGTATTTGGATTACTGATGTAGCACGATGCAGAGGATATTGTTATTTATTTTATTTAATTTAAAAGATTATCATGTACAACTATGTATACTTCCGACATTCAATTTACGGAATCATACCTCAAGGTACTCTAGCTTTTATCATACGAGGTGTGAATGCTAAACTCTATCCGTAAGCTTATATGTTCTGAATATTCAAAATGCTTTATTATTTTTAATATATCTTATATTTATTATCATTCATAAGTATGTAAATTTCCTTTTGACATTACTATGCAATTCAATATCTAGCATACCTTGAATTTGGATACTTCTATTCCTATGTTATTTGGCTACTTTATATATTTTCATAATGTCCGGATCTCGTATCTCAAACAGTAAAACTGTGTAGCCATCTATTACAAATTACATATTACAACTGCTATTTACAAAATAGTTCTTTCCATCTCATAAATTCAATATCGAATATTATCTATTAAAAATAGAAAACCAAAGTAACAGTGTAAACAGTTGTCTGTTCTTCAATTACCTGACAATAATCGGCATAGTATTTAATCAAAACTAATTCTTAATTTATAAAATACATTATTTGTATAACTTATCAGATATGATACTTTATAAAGCACCTTCTGTTCTATGAAATGACATCAACATCAATTTCCTTTCCTTAGTAAGGGATGGTTACCTAACCAATGCTCGAAGTGGGTTTGAAAAGGTATAAGAACGCTTGCAGAAGTGGCTAGAAAAGGTAAGGTACGCTTGCACCCAGTGGCAGCGATTGCTTATTGAAAGTAAAGGCAATGAGCTCCCAATAATAAAAAGGTAGGAGTACGCCAAATCTAAAACGAAAAAGGTAAGGGAACGGCGTACCCCCTTGTGCCCCCCACTTATAGCAATGTACCTGACAGAAAAAGGACAATCGAATAGGTCATTGTTAAAAGGGGATATATGCTATGTATTTCTAGTAGCACAAATTCACTTTTAATAATGACCGATTGAATTGTTCAAAAACCTTGACCCTGCATTAAGAGGGGGGGAGTTACCACATTATTTCAAACGAACCGTAAAGTAAATGGTGTTGACTTCATGGCTTTTGCGAGGAAGGTTCGAATCAAATCCATGAAACTAGCAGGTGTTATTTGGAAAATAATTTGTCAAACATGTGTAAAAAGTGAGCGAATTAACATTGTGTTTTATCTTAATAAACATTGTAGTCTTAAAAGCTTTGGACGATCCAGAGGATAAAGGAAATGAGATGTTAAAAATTGCAGAAATCCTTACGAACACATCAAAATAGAAGGTAGGGAAGTACTTCCCCTAGCTAAAATCAAGAGATAGATACATGTGAGGAACTTATGGACATTCGTGGTACCAATACATGCCTGCAATTGTTTTCTTTTCAAGGACGTTTTACAGAACAACTACAAAATATTGACCACCAAATTAAAGCAACATATCTTGCTTTAATTCTGTATCTTTTTTCTCGCTTTGTAAAATACCTAATTTGTTACCGTTTTTGAGAGAATTGCAGAAATAAGTAAAGAGATCGTTATAAAATTTCTTTTTTTTCGATTTCCCCGGAAAATGGCTGGGAATTTCAAAAACATGGCGGTAACTAAAATTATAGCTCGTAAGCTCTTCTTTCCAATAAAAAAGAATCATCAAAATCGGCTAAGAAATGGCTGAGTTACGAGCGCTCAAAGAAATTGTCGATCCGCCATATTGAATCCAATATGGCGGCCAAATGACCATCAAACAGATCACATGACAAAAAGATTTTGACTGTGCTGTGGATATGCAATAACGCCCTGCATTCAAATCGAGGCCACATAAAAGTGCACACAGGACGGGAGCGCCTTTACTATGGAAGGATGCGGCCAGGACCTAAGTTGATTGTTATCATCCCAGTGCTTGTTGAGGACAAAACCTGGAGAAACTCTTCAAGGTTGCCACAGTGTGTGAATTAAGGTATTTTTACAGGGGTATGATATATTGTTGGTAAGAAAATAACGTAATGAATTGAATATATGCATTATACATGTACCCACATGCAGACTCCCAGGGGGTTCCCCCCTTATCCCCCTGTCAGTTCGCACACTGGGTTGCGGTAAGTTTGGCGTATCTGACTTCTGTGAATTCGAGTATATTTTACAAACTTAAGGGAGTCGTAGAATTTGCGTTAAATTTTTCACTTACGACAGCTTTTGAGAAGACCTTCCAAGGATTATTCCTGTGCTCCTAATATATATTAAAAGAATACTTTGATTATTTTTTTAATATGAACTTCTTTATTCTAAAAAAACAATGCTATTCCGCAACGATGTTACGTTTGAATGGTTGCAGAACACTTTAGGATTTGGGTGATAAAATCAGCTTACAAGAAAAAACTTTTTTTAAAAACATGCTTTTCTTTTTTAAAAAAATAAAACAATTCGTACTAAAAAGAAAAAAAATGCTTTCAAGAAAATTACTTTAAAGAAATCTATTTATGCATTACTAAAAAGAAAAGCATGGGACGCGCTCTCATATACAATCACTTGATAAGTTCTTCAATTAGCGCGCCCCATTATTTTATTTTTAGTTATGCATAAAATAATAATTTTAGAGTAATTTTCTTGAAAACAATTTTTTTACTGTTTAACTGGATTTTTTTTAAGAAAAGGATATTTTAACAAGATTTTTAAAATTAAAATCTGTGCATTGAATCTAATATCATATGCGGATACGTATCAACATAAACGATATTCCGACATTCAAAGCTATTCCTGAAACATGAGAAACGTTTGTACTTCGTCCAAAAAACGTGCATATAACTTGGCAGATTAAATGTATTAAGTTTTGAGAAATATTACTGTTTGAAAATGTCATTGAAGATGTATAAATCTTCTAGGGGCCACGGTGGCTCAGTTGGTAGAGCGCTCACCTCTGGTGCTAGGGGTTGTCGGATCGATCCCTGCTTAAGCCATGTGGGCTTTGTGGTGGACAAACACAGTGTGCGTGGGTTTTCTCGGGGTACTCCCACTTTCTTTACTCCATCATCATCCATACGTCCTGAGCCATATAATACTTGCCTAAAGGCCTTAAAATAAATTCAAATATAAATCTTTTACGAAAAATAAAGTCATTTCGTAATGTAAAGTCAGTTAGTGTCAGCACACTTTATTTATGAGTTCATGAAATGCACATTTGACGTATTATTTCTCATGGAAGGATCCGTGGCTAAGTGGCCGATCAGGGTAGTCAAGTGGTTTAGCGCGCTTGTCTTTTGACGTCAAGATCGTGGGTTTGAATCCCACCTCGGGCATGGATGTTTGTGTGTGTGATTTTAACTTAGATTTAAAAGACAAGTTCCGCGAAGTTTAAAAAGGTGTAACATGTTGAACAAGTAAACCCGCTTAGGGAGAACCAAGTTAAAAAAGTGGATAAGACAACGGACAACAAATTACAAGATCGTGGGTTCAAATCTGTTCCTAGGCAAGTAAGAAAGTTTTCAACTATAAATGAAGACGAGACAATAAGACGCGGAATAAAATAAATACAGATATAATGAAGATCACGTGTTTTCTAAAACCACTACAAAAATATACGTAATTCCGTTTATTAGAACAGTAAATTCCTCCCAGGGATCAATATCGGAGTATCAGCAAAAGTGTTTGTCATTCGATACTGACCGATGTTGGATAACAACCAGTGGCGGCTCGTGGTCAAAATCGTAAGTGAAGTGCATCCAAATCATTAATGTACCTATTCTCTATTCATCCCGAATTTCCTGGACTGACTGGTTTACCCGTAATGCCGCTTATCATATTAAATGTTGATGAATATTTGTAGAGAAATTAACTGCTAAAAGTTGGGACCCACTATAAATGTGTAAATATAGTTGAAGATATGACAAATTTCGCCGACGACTGAGCGTGGGAACAACAAACATGCTCATGTTAGTATACGCCCAAGAAAAATGCAGTACTTTGCTAAATTTCATTTACAAGAAGTCATTCGGCAGTGGAAAAGCTAATTTTGTAGAAGAATTTTCCACTTGTAGAACAGAGAATAAAGTACTAGACTGGCATAGTGTAGTTATACAGTATATTTATTGTTTATTTGTATAAAGGTCATTAACTGAGAAGAGTACTAAATAACTGCCTAACTTAAAATTTTCAAATCGAACATTCCACCTTTTAAATCTGAAGCAGGAAAACGGAATAAACTAAAACACCAGTTGCATGAACTATCGCAGCGTACTGATTTAAACTGAGACTCTGTCCTCCTTTTCAGAGTACTATACTCATAGACGTAATGTATGGTTATAATTTGTGGTTTGATACACACATTTCCAATGCCGATATTAGACGGATTAAAATGAATGTACAGCGCATTAGTGACGGGGACCGAACAGCCGTAACTCAGTTGGTAGAGCGTCAGTTTAGCAATCGTCTTGGGATTGTTCCCAGTGACAGCCATCCCGGTTGATGTGTTTCGTAAGCCACACTAAGCAAATGCCGGGATGGTAGTCTACTTCCAAACTTGGGATGGTAGCTACTGAACGAAAGTTGCCTAAATGCCATGCAAAGACAAAATCAATGATGAAAATTATATCCCGTGGAAATGCAAATGGAAAGAATAACTAGGCTTATATGCTAGGTCTTGTAAATGTGGAAAAGTGATAGCTTTCTCAACCCGAAAATTATTTGCATAAAGACACAACCAGCATTGAAGGACCTTTATGAATGCTGAGTGCTGAAAGTTTAACATTACTATTAGAGGAAGGCAATGGATAGAGAAAAAAAATACGAATGAAATTAGATGATGGCCTGTTTAAAATATTCTTCGTGACATTTTCAGTTTTCAGGCTCCCCTAAATTCAACTTATTTTCTGCTTCAAAATTTATTATTCGAACAATACATACACAGTGATTTTTCAGATGCAGTGCACAATTTTAGAGCAGTGTTTGAAGTTTAGTTTAATTTACATTTAAATTACTTGCATCTAAGACCTAAGCTCGTCATACGTCTGAAGAATGGCGTCCATTGGCGAACATTTTATTACATCTAAAGCGAGAGCCGAGCTGGCGTTCCTTAGTTGCTATCCCATTGGAAAACATCTACTTTCCAACCCACCAATAGACCATCTTGGCTGATGTTTTTTTCAGTTTTCGCGCTCTCGCACCGGCTTGATGCTGGGACAGTTCTTTCCTTTCTTCTACTTTCCCCATCCTGGCCTAATGTAAAACAAAACATGACTAAAGGCTATACATAAAATTCAATTCAAATACACTCGTAACGAGATTGATACTGACTTTCAGGTGATGGTTTTGAAATCTTTAAACGAATAAAAAATCCCGTGCCTCTATAATATTTATTCTTGTTAATAAACGATCAAGGCAATTAGAGCGTGACCTGTTCAATTAAATTAAGTGGATTTTTTCCTTAAGATACAGAGACTATTATATTAGACCTAATGTGTCAGAATCATACAAAATTACTTTGCTGCTGAAATCAGGAGAGTCCAGCATTGACATCTTAAGCGTGTAATCACTCAGCGAACTCAACTTCAGACGGAAATGAGATGAATAGAACGTCTAAGGTCTCTATTCCAGATGATATCCAGGAATTAATGGAGGAAATATGAAAATATGTTAGAACGCATGGATGTTCAAAGGTTTATTGAACTTGTGCTGGTTCCTTATCAATGATCTGTGGTGAAAGATCACTAGGCGACGTGGACTGGGCATGTATAAATAAGGGTGAAAAAAATGAAAGTAGCGGATGGCATATTTTAAATCTATATATTCGGACTAAAAATACAATTAATATTTACACATATGGATAAAGTTTGACGAACACCCCTTTAGTTCCAACCATGACCATCATAATTCTGCAAATCCATTCCGCCACACCTTACAACTCAGTGAAATCTCTAATATATCGAGTTATCGTAAACTAAAATATTCTACTTCTACCCAGAGTACATTTTAAGTAAGGTTAGCATTTTATAAAAATCAACCATTAACATAACCATATGTTGAGACTGGATTCTATAGCTTAGTCAAGGAGCTCATACATAACAACAGAAGTAGAACACTTCAAATTAATTCGTTGTATCTTGCATTGTGCGCCTGGATTAACTCACTTGGCACTACGCCTATTACAGCTCTGGCATACATACTTATTCAAGGATATTTGTCCATAAAAAGGCCACGTCAAAATCGTCATTCTCTTTCACTATACATACATGAACAAAAGACGAACAACTGTACAGGTACACATGGTGCTAATACAGTGGGGACAAATTTACTTTACTTGCACACTGAACAGCCGAAACTCGGAAGAGAAGTAACTTCGTTGAAAGCAGATTGCAGGTTCTCTTCCGCTATCCTCAACGCTATCTCGCACTGGCCAGTATAGCCTGCAGCGTCTAGGTTGGCACGGCAACCAGAAGTTCACCGTCCCGTCAACGGAAAGATTTTCACCGCGGTAAAATTGTCCCCGCCATAGAAAGCACTTATAGCTAGATTTTTTCGAAGGTATATAAAAGTAACGTTTTCAGCTTCGTAAGAATACGGTGCCTTCTTGCGCTAGAAAATCTAATTATGGTGCATACAAAATTGGAAACAGTTTATTTGTTTTTTCTGCTGGAATTTCGTTACCTACTTCATTTTCTTTCAGAAACAATTTTTGTTTATTTAGTCAATGAAAGAACAAAATAATAGGTGAAGTACAGCTTCACTAACTTCACCTGAAAAACCGCCACTGATAACAACATCGTTCGACATCGCAAACTGTCCGCTCCTAATATAGGGCAATATTGATGTGCTACTGGATATAGCTACCAAATAGTAAAGACTATTAAAGAGCTCTTATTAGTGCCTATACAAAGTCAACAATCGCAACCAATCATATACGGGAGTGCGGTAGAAAAGAGTTGATAACAGTGAATCAGAGTACATTCCAGAGAATAATAATACTCTGTAAGAAATACTACTGTTGTAATTCAGTAATGCGGTGATGCGGAGCCCAGACAGGGGATTGAGCACATGTGCTACCGCCACGCTTCAGCAGCGAGCGTCCGATTTGGATGATATAGGGTTAGTTGCAAAAGTTTCGTCCAGACCATTCGAACGACACCTCAAACACCCTTGTTGTCATAGTAGTTCCTTAGAAGCTCCTCAGTTGAAATCAAATGGGGTTACTTGAGACGCGGAGAAAATTGAGCCAAACCGGATGCGAGGTTTAAAATTGTGTAGTGACCGATTATGATTGAGAGTCAGATGCAGACTCATATCATTCCAAGATTCTAAGTCAGCTTTTCATCTCTCCGTACAAACCATCAGACATTATGACGATTTGCTTTCAAGGATCTCAGCCGCTTTCAACGCACGGTACAAGAAGAAAGACGCTCTCTTACCATGGACGATCTCATGGAGAACGACTTCGTCGTGGGTTAAACTGATTTATGACCTTAATACAAAGAAGGAAACAGAAAGTATTTTGTAGCCCAGGTAACTGGTAAGATCGAAAAGAAAAAAAAGAGAAGAAGGTTGCGGTTAAGTTCATGGCAAAATCTCTAAAGAATCATAATGTTTAAGTTCTCCCGACAATCGACGATGAAACTGAGGTACATCTGGAGTTTATTGTGGCGAAAATGTTTCTTTCGAAGATATCATCAGGCAAGCACTTGTTTCCAATTGCTCTATAACCTTCTATGTGGAGATTCTTTGGTGTTCATTAATTATATGAACAACATTTTAAATAAAAGCTCTATTTTGGTATCTACTGTGTAATAAGGTTCCCAAGTTGACTTAATTTGCTCGTACAATGAGTGTGAAAATGTAACATTCAATATATCATTTTAGCTACTGTCAAGTTTTCCCAGCCCACTAGATAACTTGAGCCACACAGGTTTTTTCTCGTGATGTTCTGCTGATTGTAGCGGGTTCCCTGTTCTCTCTAGACTAGCGTGCTTCTCGAATCACTTTGTAGAGTGTATCGGGACTCGTCGGAGTAAAACAATCTCCCCATTGGGCCATGGTCCAATACCGATGTTCCTTACCCCACTACAAGCGAGTTCGGCTGTTGCACAGGTTTTGGGCGGGACACACACTATGGGTCGTCTGGCGTAGAGACCAGCTGCATGCAACCGTCAGTATATAGTATATAGTTCATCCTGAACCCCATGATCCTGATGCTGTTGCTCTAATGCCAATTTCCGGCAGACATCTGCCGATTACGTCGTGGTGTTAATGTCAGATAACGGTCCTTCTGAGGGGTTGTGACCAGTGGGTGACCTAGTACTGGTCGCCGTCGGTCATCTCCGGTTTTTTAAAATCTACGCCACAGCCACTTTGCTCCACATTCAGTGCCTACGCAACCTCTGCCTTTTTTCGTCCCACTTCCAATTGCCCGATCATCCTCCCCTGAAACACCCTTGTCGTCATAGTAGTTCCTTAGTAGCTCCTCAGTGGAAAGTTGTTCTGCGTCCTTGTTGAATGATTCAGCCCAAAGCACAAACAATGAAACAAACACCTCTGCAGTCTACACATCACGAAAGAACGAACTCCACAGAGGTGTTGCGCGCTGTTCTCCGGTGGGTGTATACCATGTGCCGTTCAGATTACACTAGTGAATGTGTGCCGAGGTTGGTGGACGTCGGCATGTTACGTTGCTAGCATAGGCTGCCATTATCGCACTTTTTATGTATTCATTGCCTTGTTTTCGTCGTTATACTATACTTTTGGACATCAGTATATTTCAAAACTTCAAACGGATCAAAATTCCGCAAAAGGCCCGTTTTCTTCCCGTCAACTGATTTTAATGAAATTTTGCACGTAATAACTAGACCATTTCAGAGTCCCAATAATACAAATCTTATGTCCATACCACTTACGGTTATCATGGAAAGCGCGTCCAAATATGGTCACTTCCGGATTCTAATTTTTTTGTGTTGTTCAAAATAAATTCTGATACCTCCAGAATGGCTTAAGCTATTAAATCCAAATTTCGTTTGGAGAATACTAATATAATGAGAATGTTGCAGTTTAAACCGAAACACTATCTGTAAATGCTTTGGAGTTAAAAAATATTTTTTTTATGTAAACGTTCAATTTTACTTATAAAAAATGCACCTTTCCTAGGAAACTTTGTGTTGTTTAACCATCAGCCCCAACAGTTACACAACGATACTTCGCACAAATTATCTTCATGTAATATAGAAGAACATATTCGAAAACCGCTTTGAAACTGATGGTTAGAAGAAACATTTTATACTCTAAAGATGGGTACTTCCGTATTCTAATATTTACACTGTTGTTCAAAATAAATTCTGGTATCTCCAGAATGGCTTAAGCTATCAAATCCAAATTTCGTTTGAAAAGTACTAATATAATGAAAATGTTGCATTGTAAACCAAAAGACTATATATTTAACCATTTTGGAGATAAAAAATATTTTCTTATGTAAACGTTCAATTTTACTATAAAAAATGCATCTTACACAGGAAACTTTGTGTTGTTTAACCATTAGCCGCCACTAGCTACAAAACGATACTTCGCTCAAATAATCTCCATGTCATGTAGAAGAACATATTCGAAAATCGCTTTGATACTGATGGGGGTGATGGTAAGAAGAAACATTTAATACTCTAAAATTGAGTACCTCACGTGAAAGTATATGTTTGAAATTCAGCTAAATAAACCATCGTAGTCTGAAAGTTCTTTTGATATCCAAACCACATTTTGTGTGGCAAGTACGGATATTATGAACTTATTACAATAAAATTTTCTAGTTGTTAACTTTAGCCGTGTTTGAAATAGAAAACATTTACTGTTTATCTCGCTGGCTCTAGGAGCACAGATTCTAATATATCAGAACACATGCTTAACAACAACATTGAACAAATGCGAGCATGTCTTCAAGAGGAAATCATTTTCTTCGTCGACAGAGGCTTCCGGGATTCACTTCATCTTCTTTCAGATTTAGGTTTCTAGTCTGAAATGCCTGAGTTTCTGAAGAAAGGACAGAAACAGCACACGATCTTGTAGGCAAATAAATCAACGATAGTAACAAGAATACGGTGGGTGGTGGAATCTGCGAACAACAGAGTTAAGCAGTGAAAGGCTCTGGATCATGTAATATTCAACACACAAATAGGTAATATAGATTACGTCCGTATCGTGTTCTATTTGCAACGTCCATCGGTCTGCGATTGTGAGGGACACGTCTAGACAAAAATGCAGTTACTTGTGAAGAAAACTAATGGTTTACAAGAAAATATCGATAATGAACGGTGTAATAGACAAAAAACACAAATGTAGTTGTCACACAAAATATGGATTGGTCAGATATATGATGGTTTATTTAGTTGAATTTCAAACTTATACTTCCACGTGAGGTACTCAACTTTAGAGTAAAAAGGTTTCTTCTAACCATCAGGCCCCATTAGTTACAAAACGATTTTTGTATATGTTTTTCTACATTACATGAAGATGATTTGTGCGAAGTGTCGTTTTGTAACTAGTAGGGGCTGATGGTTAAACAACACAAAGTTTCCTAGGAAAGGTGCAATTTTTATAAGTAAAATTGAACGTTTACATAAGAAAATTATTTTTAACTCCAAAACGCTTGAAGATATAGCCGGAAGACTTCTTTCGGTTTAAACTACAACATTCTCGTTATATTAGTACTCTCCAAACGAAATTTGGATTTAATAGCTTAAGCCATTCTGGAGATATGAGAATTCATTTTGAACAACACTATAAAAATTAGAATCCGGAAGTGATCATTTTTGGAAGCGCTTTCCATGATAACTGGAAGCGGTATGGACATAGTATTTATATTACTGTAACTCTCATATGGTCTAGATAGTACGTACAAAATTTCATTAAAATCAGTTGAGGGGTAGAAAACGGCCCTTATGCGCAGTACTCCTTTCAGAAACAAATCGGTAAAATACCTGTATTTTGGAACTAGAGTAGCTTCCCTATTTATTAGTATATCTTAATAAATTCGAACGATTATGGACTACGCCTACTTTGAAGACATTTTGATCTTTATACCGATTTTCGAAAACGTAAATACCGTAAATAAAAAAGATGACAAAAATACCGACATTTTGAAACTTAAATAACTTCCCCTTTCTGACCTTGAACCGTAAAATCTGGGAACTTTTATACTACCGCTCTGCATGTCCGTCTGACCATAACTTTCAGCTCAGTAACTACCGAAGCTGCGAAAGTAGTTGAGGTGTCGTTGGAAAGGTCTGTGAGACTGGATCATCTCTCAATAATTTTGAAGAGCACTGTAAAAAAATTCCGAAACATTCCTGGAAGAAGCTGTAGGCAACCTAGGCTGCCTGAAAATTTCCACTAACTTGGCTAATAAAAACCTACCACCATTCATATTTCAGGGAAACTGGGAGCCAACGAGAAAAAGAGAAGCCAGAAGCGAAATTTGAATACGAGTTGTCTAGCGGCTTATCCACCAGAGCTAGTTGCTAATCATAAGAGAACACTAGATGATAACAATACAGAGTGTCAGAAGTGCGTTCCGTGAACTCCGAAGACATAAACTAAGTTACTCCCACAACTTACGCCACATTTTAATAACTTTTCTATTTGTCAATTAGGGATAAGAATCCTCATTGACTGAGTAGATTTTCCATTTGTGTGGGAAAAAATTGATCAGTATGGCGGCAGCAAACACTTTATCAGAATTGCACGCATGGTTACGGTAAGAAACCATTTTCTCTTCCTGCGCATGTGCGGAAAGAACTGGAAACTACAATAAGGTTTCGTCCTCGATTTTGTGGGCCTGATTTGTCTCCTGTTTTGTCCCCGATTTCCAAAAAATATAACATAGTCATAACAATAATGCAACAACCCACAAGAAATATTTTAACAGCGAAACCTAGTCCCACGGAGAAAGCACATACCTGACAACTACCAGTCACTATATCTTAAAGACAAACATTTCCCACAATAACATAAAAATTCTTATTGAACTATTGTTGTGTTTCCCGGGCAGCACTTATAGAGAAATTGTTTTGTCTTAAACTACATATAGGTGGAGAATGAGTTACAGATATAAAATGAGTCTGTTTTCTCAATGCTAGCAGTAAATATAAGCTTTAATATGTTGTGTGACACCTTTAGTGAACAACTTGAAGAAAACCCTGAGTTTCTAATGAAGATCCATTCCAGAGAGAAATATTAGATGAATCCAGGATCATCTGAACAACAAAGGTATTTTAAAAAATCAACTTTTTTCTACTTGGAAAATAATGCGGAAGTACATCATTCGTGTCAGTTAGAGTACATAGGTAAGGTAAAGTAACCCAATGAGAGACATTTCAACTGCTTATAAATAAGTGATCGAAAGGAGTTTGTGCATACTTTCGCTGCCTTTCTTTCATTTATTTATTCTATTTACAAAATACATCTACTTAATTTTAATTAAATATACATATTTGGGTTCAGATTAAGCAATTTTCGAAATGGTCCAAAATAAGAGATATCTGTACTTTCATCAAATTAATCGTGGTAAAATTAGAAAATACAGAAGTTAATGCTGATCAACTGAAACACCGAATGAAAACAATATGTAGCTTAAAAATTGCCTTGGAATATAAACATTTCTCAAATTTAAGGAGAAGGTGTGAAAATATTTTTAAAAACTATGTGCAATTACACAACCAGACAACTTACAATCCAACACTTTGGGTTCTGTATCTAGTTGATACATGGAATTCCAAACTTAGTTTTATATTTCGTTCACATACATACTATCTCTTACTAGGAAGCCTTAGGTGTCTCTTATCAGTGTCTAACACACTTTAGATTAATATGGTTCTCTCATCTAAAAGGAAAGCTATATGGTATTCAAATTTAAGACAAAATATTCTATGTGCTATCATCTTTACCACATAGGAAACAATATTTTTACTCAAACTTTAATTTCCAGGTCATTTCCCCCTTTAATTATAACCAACATAAAAACTTAAATCGACATAAACAACAAAATGTGCTCTCCACAAGCAAATTAACGGTGCAATGGTTCGGTACAAACAACACAATGTTACTTGATCATATGTAGTAATTCTCCTTGCCACATAGCTTCACATGACTATGACTGTATCTCTAATTAGGCACCTACCTCTTATTTGATGACTTTACCTTATATATATAAGGCGTAACAGAATTCGACCGACAAATTTGGAGGGAGTATACCAGTACATAAAAATAAGAAGAAAAAACAAGAACATAGTAACCGGCGTGGAAATTCCGCCGCGTATTCGAGTTAGAGGCTGTCGAAATAATGGGAAAATGAACTTCAGAGCTTAACATTTCGAATACTATTAACAGTTGAACTGAGGCGGCATGGTATCCAGTCCACAAAGACTACAAACGTGTTCTATCCAAAAATGCATATTCCAAAGTTGCGCAATAGAAGCGCAAGGGATTCCCTAAAGGAAGTAGACGATAATCAGAACTTCTCTAAAATAAAGAAAGGTCGAAATGAATACGAACGAGGCGACTTTCTGTATGAGTAAACATGATATCCGTAATCATCTCCATCATACAAATCGGATACTCTCTGCTGAAGCCTGGCACATATTCACATACCCCCCCGACTAGGATCTGCCTCACGTGTTATTAATACGTATTGGAAATAAAAAATGTCGAATCCATACAGAATTTTAAGAGTCTAGCACACACAATATAATGTTTAGAAATCTGAAATAAAATGTTCAAAATATCTAAATTATAAAATTTTGAAACCTGAATAATTTACCTAGTTATAATGTATCTTCGCGATTTCTAACATGTTGGGGTTCTAAAGAAATTCTTAGTCCATTTTCAGATATTGACATTTTTGGATGGCCTGAAAATAACTCGGGGAAAAATGCCAAAATTTGGGAACGTTAATTGCTTTCTCATGTTTTAATGTCTTTTAACATTTTAAACTATTCTGGAGTGTACGTTACATTCAAACTCGGTTTCATATAACAGTATCTTTGAAAAAAAAAATTCTTCAGTTGACATTTTAAGTACCACGCTAAAATATAAATAAAAATATAGTATGCAAATAAAAAGTTATAGTATGATCGTTAGGCCTATTAGATTAGCTTTGCTACTTACCGGTCCCATAAAACGTTCTAAAATTGAAACTATCTTCTAATGTTCATGGTTATCCAATGCTCAAATAAATTCCAAACTTTCGTCTCTGTAATCACTTTTTTTTTATTTCTAAATTCTTAATCTAATGCTGTATATAGTTTAACAAAATTCAATTTTGTATAATTATTTCGCAATTGCGCATGATATTGCTACTTCCTTGCACAGTCAAGTAAAATTTCACTCCCAAAGTTGTTGTCACTGCTGCAAAGCAATACATACTTCAAGTGGAAGGTGGTATCGTGATAAGAGTAACTGACTATGTTTCTTCTTAAATGTTATTTCCTTCTTATTTAATAGGTAGGATGTTTTAAATAGAAATTTGCACAAGCCAACACCAAATTATTACCTTGCAAACTTAACACATGGAACATTTACTCCAAATCTATATCGAATAATTGGTGCGTTATTGCGATATGGTGCCAGTTGTCGGACTTAGCAATTGCCTCCATCGGGTATTCTCTATGAATCTGAGTGTACAATATTCTGGACTAAGTAATTGATGGGTGATTAAAATCACTTTAAGTTATTTAATTAAACTGATGAAGCGAATATAATTCATCATATACATATAATTCATAATCTAATGACTTTGTACAGTACATCTTAATAACATTAAAATGTTATTTCTACAATAAGGTCGAGTTGATAGAAATATATATAAAATTATATGGATAAAGTAAACATCTGCGAATGCAAAAGAAAATGATAGAGAAAGACCATTTCGTCGGCTGAGAATTGTAAGGTTCTAACTACATAGAATGTTAATGTTAGAACCTTATCATTCTCATCCGACAATTTGTTAGGATTGTGAGCGGCACAAGTTCCAATCAATCCTACTACGATTCTTCACTTTGAAGACGATAAAGATGGTCTTGTTTGTCACAGCTACGCATGCACCTCTGATTGATTAGTGCAAATCCTCTCTCACTTGCAGACAAAACGCTACTGATAATATGAGAAGAATCGGTGCCAACAAAGATAAATAAATATATATTTAGTACGTGCGGACTCACCTGAACCAAAGAAAAGTTAAGAAAATATAATTAAACAATATGACAAGTTATTACCCGCAGAAATTGTTTAAGTAACTCTTTACTGTATGTGCAGAATTAAAGAGAAGATGAGGTAAGAATGGAACTCAGTGCTAATCCATGCATACAGACTAGGAAATCGTTGTTTAGATGTGAAAACGTGACATTAGTGTTTGAAATGTTAATATTTGAATAATTATTTGTAGATTTTATGTTACCTTACCTTGAGTATTGTGTGTTTGTAGCATGAGATCTCAGGAGATGGTCAGACCTGTTTAAAATATATTTAGTATTAATGTATTTGAAACTAATAATGCTGTTCGATTGTAGGGTTTACGGCCTTTATTCACATCGTTACTTAAATTACAATTTACATTTAGGTTATTATGAAGTTCGTTCGTCTTCAAAACAACAAAGTAACAGCAGCGTTGTTTAAGTCAGTTTCAGCATTAGCGTTTGGCAATTGTATGTTTTTAGAAAGTTTAATAAAATACGTACCTCTAAATTCGGTTTTATATTATTTGGCCCGAGTTGTCTGTGATAATATCTAACTACTCTATGGCTTATGGAACTCGCAAGTTCATCGCAGCAGTAACAAACTTCGCGATTGGATTCTATTCTGGGCAACTTTAAGTCAGTTTTCATCACAAATACCTACTTCTCTAAGTTCTCTTCTAATATTGTCCTCCCAATGACTTCTCGGTCTTCCCAATTGTCTCCTTCTATCCGACCTTCCAACTAGGATAGAACATAATCTTCGTTTTTCCCCCATCCGAGCTACATGGCCTGCCCACTTTAGTCATCGCGATTTTATTATCTTTACAACATCTGGTAAATCGTACAGTCCGTGGAGTTATTCATTATGCAGTCTCCTCCATTCTCCAGTCATCTCGTCCCGTTTTGGCACGTATATCTTTCTCAAAACCTTATTCTCAAACACACCTAATTTATGTTCATCTGCTAGGGTCGTACTCCAACTTTCGCAACCGTAAAGAATTACCGGCAGAATAACCGTTCTGTATATTTTCAGTTTCAATTTACTTGATATTAATCGCGATGTTAGAAGTTTTTGGACTGAATAGAAACATGCGTTGCCCGATACTAAGTGACTTTTTATTTCTTCCGTGACCTCATTTCTGCTTGTTACGTATGCTCCCAAGTATCTAAATTTGTTTACTTTCTCTATGACCTCATCCCTAATTCTTATGTTTTTATTTCCTTCATTTCCTGTGTTTCGGCTTGTTATCATGCATTTTGTTTTATCTATATGTTTATCTGTAGACCTATCTCATCACATGCTTCTACTAAGACATCGGTGTTGCTTTGTAGTGCATCTATATCATCCCCTATTAAATCTACAGATAAACATATCCGCGTATCCGAACAGTTGATTCAAACCATTCCATGATAGTCCCTTTTTGTCCTCTTTAATTTTTGAAATCGCATATTCTATCGTAAAGTTAAACAGTAGTGGTGATAAGGCATCGCCTTGTTTCAATCCGATGCAAATCTTGAAACTATCGGACATTATTACCTATCCGTAATCTGCTGATGGGGTCGCTGTGACACGCCTTTCTGACACACGTCAACACACTAGTTGAACCAGTTTTTTTCGGAATTCCAAATCGTATCAGGATACTGTATAACTATACCCTTTTGATAGAATCATATGCTTTTTTTTTAAATCAACGAATAGCTGGTGAACCGCCCATTGTATTCCCATCTTCGTATACACTTAGGCGTGTTAACAGAATATTACTTAATACTTTGTAATAGGTTGGAAGTAATGAGATTCCGCGGTAATTATTACAGTCCGATTTATCATCTTTTTTTGTCAATCGGAATTATTTTTGAGGTTTTTCATATATTTGGAAGCTCCTCCTTTCTCCAAATAGCATTTATCAATTTATGTAGTTCCTTCATTAGTGCTGTTCCTCTCGCTTTAATTAATTCAGCTGAAATGTTGTCTATTTTTGGCGATTTGAAATTTTTCGATTTCTTTACCGACATTTCGATCTCGATCTCGCTAGGTTCGGGAATCCACGGTTCTACGGTATGGATTTCAAATTCCTCTGTTTCTTTCCCGTGGTGTACATTAAGAAGTTTGTCAAAATAACACTTCCACACATCGATAATTTTAATCGAATCCGCCTGAAGATCTCCACGTTCATTTCTAATCATTCCTAACCTCGGCTGGTAACATTTTCTTAACGATTTTACCCCTTTGTATAGATCTCGTATGTTATTTGTCTTTCCGTTTTCCTCTATCTCCTCAATCTTCTGCGTAAGATATTCTCGCCTTTTGTTTCTGAACCCGCGTGTGGCGTCTCGTTTCGCATTACTGTAGTGGTTGGTATTTTCTTCGCTATTATTATTTAGCCATGGTTGCCTTTCTTGTTTTCGTTCCTCATGAAGCTTAAGGCATTCTTCATCAAACCAAGAATAAGAGTTTTTCTCTTATTTCTTCTCACTTACACGTTTCTTCGCTGCGCTCTTAATTGTTTCACGAATTGCCTCCCACATCTTACTTACATCAATTTCATTATTAATATCATCATTATTATTATTACTCAAGTTAGCTAAGATTTCGAACTTATTTGAGAGTTCGAGTTGGTAACCTGCTTTTATACTCGGGTTATTTAATCGTTGAACTTCGAATTTCAGTTCTTTTGATCCCTTGCTTTCTCTGTTCCCGATGCATAACTTTTCCCTTATTTTTGTGATCATTCATGGAAGGTGTCACCTTCCGCTTCCTGTCGATTATGTTGGTGTGTCTTCGTATACTAATACGCGATCGATCTGGTTCACTGTAAAAATAGGAGACACAACGTTCATCCAAAAAATGGAGGCAGCTGAGCTGCCTCCACTTTTTGGATTAACCTACATTCAGCCTGTTTTCAGTTGAACGTTTTACTTTCTGTAAAATTTCAAAATGCGTGACTGTTCCAACGTATTTCATTCAAGCAGAGCATTTTTTAAAGTAGAAAAGAATAAAAGGTAATATTCCTTTAAAATTAAAAAAAATGAAGTGGTCGGGTTTCGATCCAGGTTCCACAAGCACACTGGTCAGACGCTCTTGCCACTTAGTTACAAAAGCAGTTGGTGTGTCTGGCTTTCCGAGTGATATCTATAGGAAGTTTTACTGCGAAGGAGGTTAATCATTAACAAGTTGATTTTACTACGAGGAATGTCTCGTGAAAAAAGGAGAGATACGTTTCCTACAGTGTAAAGATTTATACCTAACTTAATTTCTCTTTTCACTAATGCAATCCTTGCCGTTCTCGGTTCACCAGTAAACTGTTTACTGTTCACAGTGTAAAGGCAATATAAACACTCAAAATGGCAGGGTGTGCAGTGCATAACAACCAAGTAACGTTACTCCTGTTACTGGATTAAAGATTCTCCAACTAAGGCTTAAACTTCATCCACAAAAGTACGTAACCTCAAAATTGCCTGTTTACCTTACACTTCGATTAGAAAATGGCCGAGTTTTAAGCGTAAAATAAGTTGAACGTTCAACGACAAATCACTTTGGCCAGTTTCAACCCATTTTCAGTTAACGTTAAGGTATTACAAAGAAAATGTTAAACTTTAAATGGAGTTAATTTTACCAATCTTTCCACTAAAAGGCTTACGCTATATCCACTTTTAAGAGTAAATACAACAAAATGCTAATTTCCGACTTTAATTTCTCCGTATAGCGGAGTAACTTTCATCCAATTCGTGTTTCCACTTTTCACAGTGTTGAGAGTAGGGCTGTCAAAACTATCCGGATAATTATTCATCCGGATATTGTTCGAATAATTATCCGGATAACTTCATTATTCGAATCCGATTAATCGGATATCCGAACAACGGAGAAACGGATATTAGATTAATCGATTATCCGAAAAACGAACAAACAGATATCCGTTTATTCGATTACCCGAAAACGAACAAACGGATATCCGTTTATTCCATTATCCGAAAAACAAACAAACGGATACACGTTTATTCGATTATCTAAAAAACGAACTAGCGGATATCCAAATATTTGTCCGATGAACAATGAAACTTATAAAGCAAAGAAGTTTGAATAATATGGACCTCTATTTTTATTTCAGTGCAAAATTATCTTCCTACAACAAGTTGTTAAACATTTTAAAAGCAGAATATTACTTGTACTTTTAGACTTCAGCAGCTAATGCTGTGAAGCTTTAGCGCAGGCTCTGTCCGTCTGTCGACAACTTTCAACTCAGAAACTACTAGGACTGGAAAGTTGATTGAGGTGTCGTTGGAAAGGTCTCGGTGAGGCTAGCTCAAACCCGTATCATTTATCCAGATTGCAGGAGGGGTGCCAGAGATAGGGGCGTCGCCAGATATGGGGGCACTTTATACCTGGTAATACGTACCATGGCTAGGGAGATGTTTGAGGTGGCATTGGAAAGGTCTCGGCAACATAAGTTAACACCCGTATCATTCATACAGATCGTAGGGGCGGTTTCAGAGATCGGGTCGGTCCAAGAGATAGCGGGCACAATTTATATCTTTGGAACAAGTTGGGCTACGAAGGTGATTGAGGCGCCGTTGGAAAGGTCTCGGCAAGACGTGTTCAAACCCGTATCATTTATCCAGATTGCAGGGTCGGTTGTCAAGTTTCGGGGTGATTTTAAACTTTGAAATTACTAGGGCTAGAAAAGTGGTTGAAGTGTCGTTGGAAAGGTCTCGACAACGCGAATTCGAACCCGAATTATTTATCCAGATTGCACGGGCGGTTCTCGAGATTCGGGGGGATTTCAACTTTGGAACGACTGGGCTAGGAAGTAGTTGATATGTCGTTGAAAAAGTCTCGGCAAGGCGAGTTTAAACCCATATCATTCATTTAGTTTGCATGTGAGCATTCCGAGTTTAACAGTCGGGAATTTGCAACTTTGAAAGTACTAGGGCTAAGAAAACGGTTGAGGTATCGTTTGGAAGGTCTCGGCAACACGAATTCAAACCCGGTCATTTCTCCAGCAGGGGCATTTCCCAAGATTGGGGGGGGGATTTTCAACTCTGGAACGACTGGGATAGGAAAGTAGTTGATGTGTCTTTGAAAAGGTCTCGCCACAATTTATCGAACGCAACATTGATCATATAAAGAGGATGCTCGCTGCTGAAACCTGGTGGTGGCTTATATGCACAGTCTCCGACTCGAATCCGCCTCACTTGTTTATTTCTACTCATAAATTTGCTAATTTCAGTTAAAAACACCGTAGAACGTTGACGGTGAACTCTAGAATTTTGACATTAGCACTCAAGAATTTTAGTGGCTTGTACTCAAGAATGAAGCTAATGTCTACTCAAGATCCAGGGCCTGTACTTATTTTTTTTTATTTTTTACTAGTATACTAATTATACATTTGACTGAAAATGGGCCAATTCTTAAATGCCATTATAGTATATGACGACGTAAAATTTCCAACTTTCTATATTTTCCCGGAAAATTCAAGTTCTGCAAACAAATAAACTTTTTTATCGTTTCTCTTCTTCGTTAATCAGTCAAACCAGACTAATATCGGTATGGTACCTTCAACTTAGGCTCTGGTCGACTTCATTCTCACGTCCTTCCCTACCTTATCCCGGCCTGAACCAAAGTTGCCTAAAAATCAATGATAAAATTGATGCGACTAACATAAAAATGAAATGAAATGAAGAAGTGCATTAGCGAGAGACGAACAATGCTTGAGACAATCAAGAAGAGAAAGAGAAATTGATTAAGATATTGACTGCGCAGAGATTGTATACTAAAGTATAGCTGAGAAAAAGAGAGGAAGAAGAAGAAGAATCCAACTGCTTGACAATGTTAAGGAAAATAAATCGTATGTTGAGATGAAAATAAAAGAGCAAGATCAGGATAAATAGAGAGGGCTTAGTAGCCTTGAAGGGCCTGCCGATTCCAGTAGAACACTAATTATGATGATGATATTAATTTAATGTAAATAATTGTGTTCTTTCAACTTTAAAGTGCTCCAAATTGTTTGGAATCAAGTCATTTTGAAGCCCTGGAGGATGGGACATTTGTCCCGGAACGCAACTGGTTGGAACTGCGAGGATCTCGATTTCGCTATTGATGGGGGTGGACCACTTTTACACAGAACCTTTCAGTTCCTCAGAGGAAATAAATTCCCTGTTAAGCATGAGAGCTAGTGCATATTTGTTACAATCTAATACATCGTATTTTCTTTCCATGTAAGACGAAAACTGGCATTGAATAAAATGTATTCGTCTTTCTCTTTCAAAAGTTAAGCAACATGTATCACGCGTGATGCTTTCTATAATTATAGAAAGCATCGCGCGTGATACATGAATTATAATTTATTCTCTCCTTGAATGCATTATCACTTTCGATTACAATTTGAACACTTTTTGCACTATTTCTGACCGAAGTTAGAGTGTACTAGGTTTGGTCGCCTAAAACACAAGTTAAAATCTTGTCGAGAGCGAGGATAGAACACATACGCTATGCTCGTGTGGTGGTAGGGCTGGTAGCATATTCCTTTTACCAACCAAGCTACGAAAAATATTTTTCACTTTCATCGCTGTGTACACTCAGATTCATAGAAAATACACAGTCCGACAATTAAGTAATGAGACTGATTTTATTCTGACGAAACAAACAAAAGTAATTGAATAATACCTGTTTATTATTCGAAGTACATCCCTCCTGCATCAATACAACGAGTGGCACGATCACACAAGGAGTGGAATGACTTCTGCAACTCAGTTTGTGGTATGGCCCGTAATGCCGCTGTCACAGCTGCTTGGATGTCTTCAACCCTGTCGAAAAGTCGTCCTTTCAATGGCAGCTTCAGCTTAGGGAACAGGAGATAGTCACAGGGGGACATATCTGGTGAGTAGGGGGGATGATTCAGCACACACACTTGTTTTGTGGCCAAATATTCTGCAACAAGTACTGCTCGGTGAGCTGGAGCGTTGTCATGGAGAAGGAACCAGCTACCTGGGGTTGAGTATTCAGGCCGAACACGACGTACTATCTTCAATAAACGCTCCAAAACACCTAAATAAAACTGAGCATTAACTGTGTGACCTTCTGGTACAAATTCATGATGAATGATACCCTTACTGTCGTAGAAACAAATGAGCATTGTCTTCACTTTTGACTTTTGGAGACGAAGTTTCTTTCCTTTTGGAGAATCTGCAGACTTCAATTCGGCACTTTGACGTTTAGTAGCTGGATCATAACGAAAACACCAACAATCGTCTTCTGCAACAATGGACAGAAGGAAATTTTTCTTCCTACGGGCAGTTGCAATGATGTCACGGGCGTAATCAACACGCGCTTGTTTCTGTTCATCAGATAATGAGTGTGGCACAAACCGCGCTGCGACCTTCTTCTTGCCTAAATCTTCCACTAAGATCTTACGAATTGTCTCCCTGTTAACACCAAAGTCACCTTCCATCATTCTCACAGTCACACAACGATCTTCTTGCACACGTTCACGGACCTTTTCAATCAGTTCCTCGTTACGAACAGAAATTGGACGACCCGGCCGAGGTTCATCGCCAATCGATTCCACATCACTTTTAAAACGTTTATACCATCTAAATATCTGTGCACGAGACAAACAAGTATCACCATACACTCTCCGCATCAACTCAACAGTTTCTGTGTCACTTTTCCCGAGTTTGAAACAGAACTTGATATTCGCCCTCTGCTCCATGACGCTGGCGTGACAAAGGCCTTTCACTTACTGCTGGTACTGACGTCATATTTCCCGTTGTGCTTCACGCGGGACCATGCGGTGTTGCCAGGTCGTAGATGAAGGATTACTCTCTCGAAATCACATATTGGTTTCTATTTTGCATTCTCTGTTTTGTCAGAATAAAATCAGTCTCATTACTTGCTTGTCGGACTGTGTAGGTGATGGAAAAAATTGAATGTCCGAAATTTGCACAATCTCGCAACACACGCGGCAAGCACAAAGTATCGAATGTTGAATATAGGCTCGGTATTAACATTGTGTATTTTATACAACTTTTTCAAAAATTGCCCAGAGAAACGAAGTGCGCACGGGCGTATGCACGCGACATTTGTCGTTGTGTCGTCGACGACTAATGCTGTCGGGACTCGCGACTTAAAATACCGTTTTATGCATGCGACATTTGTCGTTCGTCCGAAAATTTACTTTTCGCAATATCACTTGATATCTTCTCAAAATGTCTCCAAACATTGCTTTGAGGCATCGTTACTCTCTTTCCAGTCTTCACGCTAATCAAAACGAAGCACTAACCAATTGCTCCAGAAACAGAAATATGGGTATATTTCTTCTATATATATATATCAGCAGTGACACATTCCTTTGTACTTCGGTTCGTCGCGCTTCAGTTGGGATTGCCGCTGTTCTTAGGAACTCGACATTTCTAAATATTTTAGAACACCTTATTTTCGGCATGCACACAATCAGATTAAAAAATGCACGTGTTTTTCCCAGAAAGTATTTAGAGCCACATGAACATCTGCGAGCACTTCGTCGGAATTTACTTACAGTTAGGTTCACACGCTATTGAAGAAAATAGTTTTGAGATTAACAAAAGCTATTTGTTTCCACTTCTCAACCTTCCTGGGAGCTAAGGAGAATGTTCAAGACAATCCAAACTATTTTCTTTTGACAAGACAATCAATAGCATGTCCTGTTTCTAGGGATAGAGCATTGAAGTCTAGTCTAACAGTTATTGTTATATTTACAATACTTTGCTATCCAAATGTCCATACTAAAGGAAAGGCCGACCATTGCTGAGAGTTTTCGTGTCTCATTAGGCATATGGTGGGATGGGTCTAGGATGCTTCGGTGCAGGATGTTTTAGTGAAAGCAAGTTTCGGTAAAATAAAATTACTGGTGAATGTTGTTTATTGATAAATTAGTAAAAGAAGAAAGTTAAAATATATTAAAAAAATAATTAGTTGCTACATTATTATAACGTTATTAAAGTTTCCCTGTTCGGTAGTAAACATTCCATTTTGAACGAATAAATCTACAACAGATTAAGAAAATTGATTAAGCCTCACGAAGGAAACAGGTACTTGTTATAGAAATGTCTTAACATAAATTAATTTTTGATAACACGCTTAATTTTTAGCCAATTAAATACACTCAGAGAGAGAAAGGTGGGGGGAGAACAAATATTGGAGTATATTACAGTCTATTATGGAAAGATCAAGGGTCTAAGCGCCCAAGACATGTCACTCTGTAGCCAATTACCAGACTATTTGAGAGGGCATAAAATGTTTTTTCCATATTATGTGTGTTTTTCGTTTTCATACTCCGTATATAATATAACTTTCATAGTTACCAGACACACAAAACATTATCTTCCGATATCTTTCTCTTACACTTGGTTAATAGTGCTACCACAATGAAGGTAAAAGGAAGAAACAACCTCCTAAAAGTCATGGATATTCCATTAAAAATGTTGAACCGGAATCAGAATCGATAATGTATTAAGGTGATTTAGGGGACATTCAAGTATCAGTTTAGTCATTTTGAACCCCTTCCCGTTATAAGTAAAAAATAATGGATACCCCCTTCCCTTATGCTTACGTAAAACACATAAAGTTTCTTATCGTTATTTCCTAGTAAAAAAAAAGTCTCTAAATTTAGACTAACAAGTTTTTTAGCGGATCTTACGTAAACATTGCTCTGATCTCCCTCCGCTATTGTCAGAAGAAATAAGCAACGCTTGACCTCCTCCCGACTTGAATGCTTACGTAGTACTTCAACGGCACCTTAAGACAAATCATTTCTAAATGGAGAATCTGTACTTACTTATTTTACAAATTCGATTTCTTTCTAAGACGAAAAGGAGTCAATCAGTTCATATAGACTGTTTAATTTATATGAATTTAATTACCATCAATAACAATACAAACATTCAAAATATGAAACTAATAATAAAACAGATGGCTAATTTAATTTTGACATTTAATAAATCCAATGATTACTGCATTAGTAAGGATGTTTTGAGAGTTTTACAGCCTTTCTGTAATAATCAAAGTGGGCTCTAATTTTTGCACGGAAACTTCCGGATTTTCGTGGGATGGTACCTTCAAACTCGATAGTGACTGACTTCCGTCTAACATCTTTCCTCTCCCCTTCATGTCCTGAGCTAATTGGCCATAAATATAATTTCATTCAATAGCTAAATGCATAACAGTTTTCATTTAAATGTGTATTAATCCGCACTTCCTACAGAGTGGATTGAGGGAAGAAACCCATCGGGGAAAGATGCCTACAGTAGTGTAAATCCATAACAATGGTCCTAAATGAAAAAATTGTATGGTGTGAACGAGTCTGTATCCCCCTAAAAGGATGCAGTGAATGTCACTGGAGACGAAACAAGTACTTCCCAAAAAAAGTCTTGTTTTAGCTTAAAAATTATTTTCTCTACTCACTGTCAGTACACAGCTTAGAATTGGACTAAATTCCATGACAGCGTAGAAAATGCACTTGAACAGGGCAGGACGCCATTTGATGCCCATTACCTAAATACATTCTATCAAATAAGACTGTTTTCATTGTTTTCTGGTTAGACACTCATTTTTTGAACTATTCTTCTTGAACAGAATAGAGTCATATAAGGACATTTTGTAAATGGTAGTCTGCGTACGTATTCAATAGAATTTGAATGTTGTTTATGGCCTCTAGGTAACTATATATGGCTCAGGTCGGAATACGGGCAGGGTGAGGATGTAGGAGAAAAGTCAGTCAGTGCCTAGTTTCTAAAGTACCATCCCAGCATTAACCTTGGGTGACTAAGAATACTACTGGATAAACCTCAGTCAAGGTGACCGACGTAGGTGTCGAACTCAGGGCTTATCGAACACAAGTCAACGCTCTACTACAACGCGCTACGTATACTCGGTACATGTTCAATAGAATGTACGCCATAAGAATATATATATATATATATATATATATAAAACCATCCCGTTGGTTTAGTGGTTAGCGTTGCTGACTACGGATTGAGGGGTCCTGGGTTCAATTCCCAGCGCTGCCAAGGATTTTTCAAAGGGATGTGGGTCTGGAACGGTGACCACCCAGCACGGAGTTGCTATGAATAAAAGATAGTGGCGATCACAGTGAAAGCTTAGGCTCTCCTCTCCCAACCCATCTGGTCAGCGTGGGAGCAGTAAAACAATCTCCTCCCTCAGGGGGGAGCCCTCATCCAGTAGTGGATCAAATATGGCTGTGATTTATTATATATTTCATACAAAACCTAAAGTTATTTCTGCATGAAATTGGTGTATGTTCCATTATTACATAAGGGAGAGAAATCTGCGCTTTCAAGCAGATGTCGTCAAGATGGACATTGTATCAATCTGAAGTGGTGGAATGATATCCATACTTGTTCATGTATTTTAGTCATATTATAGAAAATGTAGTCATGAAGTATCACTACTTTTGTCGTTTATCATAATTATAATGTACGATATATCTTCCCCCAAATAAGTGGGCATCTTACACTGATGGATTGGACAAGATTCCTTATTTGATATGTAAGTTTAAAGACCAATAGACCTATATCCAATGTTTCTTCCAGGAAATTTTATTCGGGGGCCTGTGGGGGGCGCACGAAAATTATAAACAATTAATATTGACTGTAATGTGCTAAAAACTAAAAATAACAATAGACACTAATGTTACTTTAATAATATATTGCACTTCCTTAGTTAGCCTAAAAATAACATCTTATTGGTAGAGCGTTGGCGTAGCATTCAGGAGGTCGTGGGTTCGATCCTAGCAGCCGACCACCCTGACAGAGGTTTTTCAGTTTTTCCTCAGTCACACCAGGAATATTCCGGGAGGGTGCCTTTAACATAGGCCCTGACCGACGTCTTTCCGAATCCTTTCTCCTTCCCTATCACGGCCTGAGCCTTAGATGCCTAAAGGCCATAAATAAAATTAAAACTCAAAATAATATGAACCATTTTACAGAATATACTATTATATACATATTTCAGTGTTAACATACTATTAACAAGTGTTAACATTAATTCTTTTGGGAGGGCGGTTGGAAACCTTCTGGTGGACAAATCCCCCCGAAAACATGCTTGAAAGAAACAGTGAATATATCCGTTGTGTATACAATTAGTTTGATATACTTCCGTCAGTATGAGCATCAATGTTCAATATATTTTTGTGCAAAAAATTTCTTTCTATTTCGTTTAATTAGTGCACAATGTCTCGTAGAACACAATGTGTGGCATCTTCCCTCGATCCACTATAATTCATGGATTATCTGTTCCACATATAATTGCTCGATTATTCGTTTATCCGGATAATTTGATACCCGATTAATCGAACAATTCATTGTTCGGATATTCGAAATCCGATTATTCGAATAATTTTCATTATCCAAATAATTATCCGGATCACGAATAATCGAACATTATTCGGACAAACGGATAAATGAACATTATTCGGATAATCGAACATTATATTATCCGGATAAACGGATAATCGAACAATTATCTGTGGAACAGATAATCCATGAATTATAGTGGATCGAGGGAAGATGCCACACATTTTGTTCTACGAGACATTGTGCACTAATTTAACGAAATAGAAAGAAAATTTTTGCACAAAATTATATTGAACATTGATGCTGACTACTGACATATATATTTTGCACAAAAATATATTGAATACTGACTATAATTCATGGATTATCTGTTGCACAGATAATTGTTCGATTATCCGTTTATCCGGATAATGTTCATTTATCCGTTTATCCGGATAATGTTCAATTATCCGTTTATCCGGATAATGTTCAATTATCCGTTTGTCCGAATAATGTTCGATTATCCGTGATCCAGATAATTATTCGGATAATGAAAATTATTCGAATAATCGGATTTCGAATATCCGAACAATGAATTGTTCGATTAATCGGATATCAAATTATCTGGATATTGACAGTTGAGAGTTTTGCCGTCCGGAGATACCCATATGTATTTGTGTATGGCTTTGTGTTCAAAGTACGTGCTCTTTACCAGCAGATTTTTCGAAATCGCGAAAGCCTTTCTTCATTGTTGTTGGTCTTTTCGTGAAGGCTGTATTTGCGTATAGTAGGTCTATAGTAGATCTGTGATAGTACTAATTTAGTATCTAGATATTTTTGTAATGACTTGAGTAACTTGTAGCTCAAAGAAACTACATTTCATAATATGCTTTTGTATAAATGACGACTATAATCAAATCCATTCAATAGTAGCTGCCAAACCAACACAGAGGCCATTTTCATTTCAGTTACTTCTTTCGAATAAGGTTAACCAGAGAGTGTAAGGCGTATATTGCTTTGATTACAGCCCTGCTTAAATCGTATTACATTAGGCTCGCGATTATCCGTGTTAACCGCGACCGAGACTACCTCGGATACGAGAAAACTCGGATCATACAGATATATGGTATTAATGGGTTACAAAACTTGACGATAACTAGCTGCATTAACCCGTTGCTTTTTTTGTTTGGCTGTTAATTCTTTAAAATACACCGCTGTGGAGTGTGCTGCCATCTACCTTCCTTTCAGAATGTTGATCATAGGTGGCAGTAAATATGCTGCTGCTACGACGTATTGGTTCTGAGAAATAGTTTATTTCATACAGACGGACACGAAAAGTGAGCGCACAGCTCATCCGCGACCAACGACGCAGTAGTTTTTTTACATTCGTTCAGTAACTTTGCGATGGATAAACCCTGACTTGAAAATTGCAGACTGGTTATGGGAGGTCTCCGATGAATCAGAGGAGGACTGTCTGCATCCAGATACATCGGAAACAAATTCTGAAGAACTGTTTACACCGTCACAAAATGAAATTAGCGATGCAGGAGAAACAGAAAACGGCGACCACGGCACTGCTAATGAAACATTAGCTAGGCAAGAGAAGCGACGGAATAATCAATGGTCCTGTGATTTATGGTTTGGCCACGGATTGGGTGCCTTAGTTCACCGGCATGGCCGCCCAGGTCACCTGATAAACGCTTTGATAGATATCTATGGGCCTTCTGAACCAGGTGGTGAATGCTGATAAACCCCGCTATATTTTTATAGCACCTACACGAACCCATTCAGCAGGCGTGTGACCACAGTTCTCCAGACATTTTCCTATGTGTGCGACCTGGGTGAATACGACGACTACGTTTGTGCATTAGACGGGATGGCCATCACACAGAACACATGGTGTTGCGAGCCGCAGGTATGTGATTTTCAAAATTTGAGTGTTATAATTTGCAAACCACACAATATATCAAAGAAACAATCATATTGTTGAATTCCTGAGCTCTCTCCAGTGTTATTTGATATACAACATGACCCCCTTCTTATTTAAAATTTCGAACTTGCATTCAAGATGGTGGCGATGGTCACCATTTACCCTACAAGTTGCGGCCCATCTTTACTACCACCTTCCATTAACATATTTTACATTTTCCTGACATGTTTTAAAATAGAATGTGTCGAAGGACTTGACTCACGCTGTATATTTGATAGAAAGTTGTTCATATTTCAGTATCTACGTTTATGTTTCAAATGTGTTCAAAATTATAGATCTTTTGGTTTAAAATGTAGAAAGAGCTTTTTTCAAGTCATAAACAATAAAATAAAACACAATAAATGCACAATTAAAGAAGGATAAGCATGGAGCTAGCAAATTAAGGTGAGCGCAGCCATAACCAAATTATCAATTCAATCGGCTCATACGGATCTAGTGTGTAATCACACAGGTTGACAGAAAATAAGAGGTTAACAGATAAACTGGATAGCGCGCAAAGATCTGTATTAATAAGAATGTCCGGCGCATATCGAACTACATTAATCAGAATATTAGGAATAGCGCCTCTGAATTTGTCTGCTGCTTTGTATTGGACGAAGAAAAATAACATAATAAGAGCTACGGAAATCTTAGAAACCTTGCCAAATAATAAGGAAATAGAAGAAATTATTATATCTAAATGGCAAGACTTCTGGGAAAGAAGTAGCAAATCTAGAAGATTATATGGAATAATAGAAAATATACACAACCGACTGCAATGGAGAGGATGGAACACGAGCAGAGGCATTGCACATTTTTTAAATGGTCATGGGAAGTACCGACGCAAATTATATGAATTATAACAAGTTGACTACCCGATGTGCGTGTGCGGCCATAGTCTATCCCGGAATATGTCGTCCTCGAGTACCCGGAAAACCAAGTAAATAACGAAGGAACAATTATACAACAAATAGTTGATTTAAGACTGGAATTACAAGACACAACAGTACAAAACATAATGGAAAATGAGGAAACGAGAAACTCTCTGGATCTACTCGCGGCAAAGATTTAGCATATATGAAAAATTAGATATATATATTAATAGGCAATAAAAACCGAAATAATAAATAATTCTACGAATTAAACTATTGAGCAACAAACTCAA
The DNA here is from genome assembly GCA_022664845.1 of Lepisma saccharinum. Taxonomy (NCBI): domain Eukaryota; kingdom Metazoa; phylum Arthropoda; class Insecta; order Zygentoma; family Lepismatidae; genus Lepisma; species Lepisma saccharinum. The sequence goes on from JAGDQP010000009.1 coordinate 221,751, forward strand.
GCAAATGTTTATAGAATATATTCCTTGTGTCCGTGTAACCATGTGTTCGTCCGTTCGCTCGTTCGTTCGGTCGGTTGATTGTGTATTCGTCGGTGATGAATCTGGAATTATGCATGCATGGCGGGTGTGAGTGTAAGAGCGATTATTCAGTCTAAAGTGAGGGTTGAGCGATGACATGCGAACTTTGTGGATTTTAGATCTTCTCCATGGTCATGGCAATCGCATACCCATTCCATAGAAGACAGAAATACCAAAAACTAACAATAACAGAGTGCTTACGGTGCTGTATGTATGAACGAAAATAAAACCTTTTGATCGCCCCCAGAGTTGCTGCCGACTTGTAGTCAGGACAGCGTTCAAATTCTGGATGGCAAGAACTTAAAAACAGCGGAAGAAATACAATGCAGCGAGTGCGCGAGTGAAAGTGAGAAAATGCGTGTGATGTGAGGTGATGGACGCGGTGAGTCTGGAAGAGAAAAGAGGAGGAGTTCCCGGAACCAGCCCGCAGATCCATGGATCTGGAGGAGAAATCCCGCTGCCCGGGGGCCTGAATCAACTCGACCGGCTTGGAGCCGCACACAGGATGAATGGGAGTATGAATTGAGGAATGAATGTGTAAACTTTATGTTGTTTTTTATAAAATATTCAGTTAATAATACTAGGGGACATATAGATCAGTGGGATAAATGAAGTTACAAATAGTATAGATTAGGTAATGGGAAAAGATTAGAATTTGAAATAGACACAAGTAATGTAAAGTAGGAACCTTCTAAGCTCAACAAGAGAACAGATACAAAATAGGAGTTGCAATGGTGTCAAAAACTAATAATCAAGATAATAAACAGTAATGTATGAAAGAATGAAAGGAAGAAAAAAATAAACACATCTAAAATTGTTATAAATCAAATCAGAGAAACGCACAAATAATAAATTAAATAAGAACCAAATGACAATAATAATTTAAAATAATAATGTTACAAACAGACATAAATAAATAACTGTGAATTGTATAGCTCAAGTCACATGCATATGTAAAATATTGTATGCATTACTAGTAGAAAAAATAAATAGTAACTTTCCCCCCAACTCGCGGAAATGGGGCCCAGGTTTATCCATCGGGACCTGGACTACAAAAATATCCCCCTCAGTCCTCCTATACTCTTCTATTATTTTTTTAAAATCTTTTTTTGGATACCAGTCTTCGCAATTTCAGGTCCTACGGACTCCGTGCCTCGACGCCGAGAACGGCTCGAGACAGGGAGACCACTTGGGGGATGGCCTACCCCAGCTTTGTGGAGAATTCCTTTTAGATTCGTTGCGCCCCTCAGGTGCTCGAAACAAAGCTGCGCTACGAGAGCAAAGAGGTAGGGGTGGCAGGAGGGTCCTAAATAAAAAAAAGGGCGAATCGTGACGGGTCGAAGTCCAAAGTTACTATACTGGCCCATATAAAAATGAAGTTTACTACAGCTTCTGTATGTATAAAGCACTTAGTTTTTTGTTTTTTTTTTTATCTTTTAGAAAGCCAACTACTTTAAGAATTCCACCTAAGTATGAAGATAACATTACAAAGGTTCTGGTGTTCTCGCACTCGTCTTCGGATTGGTGGAGAGATTATAATACCAATTGTTATCAATTACTAGTTTTTTATAGGAATGTGTCTCAATATTCTGGTAACGCGTGGGCGGACGCTGAATGTCTCAAACTTCAATGGGAAGTTTAATGTTACAAGAAACGAAGGTGATCTGAAATGGTTGTTGTTCGTGTGCGAAAATTGAAGGTGAATTAATATTGCTTATGATGTCTGAATGTAAAAGTCAAGGCCTCTAATAATATTTTAGAGCCGAAGTTCAGATACGAACTCGTGTTGCTGTTCCTCGCGTCGCGCCGTTATCTGTGTTTGAAGTGAGAGCTGCGTGTTTCTCGCGAGCTAGAAATGGTTTATGCAAGATGACTCATGTAGAGGAGTAGAACAAAGAGCAAGAGCATGGTATACTGTTCGTGACATGCTGTTATTATGTGTTGATACACAAAGGTAAACGATAGAATCTTTAAATAAGAATAATTTGTGTAATTTATTGAAAGTAATGTTGCTTTTTGACGGAAATGAAAGGAGTCAAAATAAAAACGTGGATTTAGAAATTGTTCAGAATAAATTACGTATTCTTTGTACAGAAATGGAAACTTATTTTGAAAAAGAAAAGTTAGGATTGGTGTAGGTCAATGTACTTATCGAAGGAGGTTCTGGATTCGAGCCAAAATGTACAAGCTTGCTTGAATAAAATAGTAATTAGTCATATTTTAAATCAACATGTAAATCTTAATAAGATAAGTGCTTCCAAAATCATGGATAAAACTTCTGTTACAGCGTTGCAAAATTTGATATGTATAATATTGAAAGTAATGGTACTCCTGCCATAAAGCGGTATTTATTTATTCCAAAATTGAGTAAGTTTTAGGAACAAGTCTGCATTCATTTAGTAGCCTTTGTTTCGCATTCCAAATTAAATATGAAAATCCTTTATTGGATGTATTGGGTACGTGCAAAAGTTCTACCCGTTTTTGTGTGCATATAGAAGAGCGAACATCACAAAATTGAACTCTCCTAGAACTGTGTATAATTGCTATTGCAGTCAATGACCTCTTGCCATCTTTCTGGTATGAGATGAATCTTCGCCGATAAAAGTCCTGAGGTTTGGAGTCTGTCTATGTCTGTTTTCACAGCCTCCACATCATCAAAAAAAAAAAAGTTCAGCAAAGTAAGTCTGGAAAGCGCGAAACAGGTCTGTATGATATTGATTGCTGAGAGGAATTTACTGTTTTAATAAACGGAACTTCGAATATTTTTACAGTAGTTTTAGAGAAAACGCGATCTTGTTTGTATCCTGTATTTATTCAACGTATTACGTATCTTATTTTCTCGTTCTCATTTATAGTTGAAAATTTCGTCTACGACACTTGTCTGCGGCAGGATTCGAACTTGCAATCTTGTGATTTGTTGTCCGTTGTCTTATTTACTCTGCTGCGGATCCATCTTTGAAGAATCGTACGTCAATTATGCATTTCATTAACTCAGACATGGAATGTGGTGACATTGACAGTCTTCTAATTACAGAATTACTTTAAGCACGGAGCACGTAGAAGTTTTATACACGTTACTTTTGTATAACACGTACCATTTCTCCATTACATAGACATTCTCAAACACACACGACGCTCTTTGGACCGATATCGGCAAGTGTCCGCTAGGTATCGCGCAATGACATCGTCGAACAGTAATATTTCTCTAAACTTAATATTTTAATCTGCCAAGTTAAAAAAAAAGAACCATTTTATTTTCTAAGTGAAGTACAAGACGCTTCTCATGTTTCAGGAATAGCTTTGTTGAAATATCGTACCACGCCATTGCAGATCGATTTTTAGTCAGAAAGGCCAACCATGAACGGTGTCCGCGTTATTGGCCAAGTATAGTATTGGCCTGATATTACCCTTTATCCTTGTGCTGCCTGGGACTCAACCAAAGTCCATAAATGTTTCAGGGGTGTTGGCAACAGCATATGGCCGCTGGCCTCGGCTGAACTCCATAAGGGCCGGAACATTGCCATATAGCAGCACCGCTCAGTGACACGAGTGGCCCTTGTGCCTGAAGAGAACGAGCTGCTCCATTCTGCTTCTGAAGGGAGATTTCTAAAGAAACGTGTCCAATAGAGTCTCACCATTCGAGGTATTTTGTCTATAATAAAACCATTACTTAGTTTGTTAGCATTTCTCTTAGCATTCAAAATATCATTTTTGTAAAACGTTATTTTTATATGGGCCAGTCTAGTAACTTTGGACTTCGGCCCGTCACGATTCGCCTTTATCTGTTGTGTTAAAATCCACACCCATGCTCCTGCCGGAACTCGAACCCGGGACCTTCGAGCCGATGGCCTACCGCCGCAGACCGGCATCATTTTTGTGTTTAGTGTAATTGTTATAGTAAGGGGAAAATAAGAATATCTGCTAGCTAAATTGTTACTAAATAATTTCTTCACCAAAACCTTTGTAAAGGTGTGTTATAACATGTATTAAAAAGTTGAAGTTCAACTCGCGTGGGAAACCCTGAAAAAATCCTGCTTAAGTTAGGGTACGGGTGTTTTTTTATGGAGGTTATGTCACCCATAGTTTCCGATTTTAATGAAATTTGGCACATTGATTCTTGGTAGCGTTCTTAGTATAAATTCCAAGTTTAGGTTTCTAGGCCACCTGGACTCAGAGTTACAGTGTTTCAAATTTGCCATGTTTTATCCTCAAATGTTGTCGCGACCGACACTTTACGGAATTTCACATCCATTTAAATTTTATTTTTTAAGTCATGCTTTATTAAAAGTAAAAGACGAGATTGGGTGTCTCTTATGTAGAATTCATCAGAGAATCCAAATTTGATAACAACATTGTGGTAGAGCCAATAGTTTTTGATATACGGTTTATGATTGCGAAAAATCCAGTTTCTGAAATGGAGTTCATCTTTCAACATAATACCGTGAATATCTAAAAAAGAACAGCAGATACAGATATGAGACTTACACCATTCGAAAGATAAGAAAATTTCCTATCGAAGAATGTAATAAAAAGTGTGGGTTCTCGGTGGGAACTTTATCTCCAAAGAACTTTTCAGTTTTACCTCATTATATATAATGGTGTGGACATCACAACATAATATCAGGAATAACTCAGGAGGAACACCTGATACAGATATGGGACTTACACCATTCGAAAGAGAAGAAAATTTTCTATAGACTGATGTAATAAAAGTAGTGGGTTCTTGGTGAGAAATCCATCTTCAAAGCATTTTTTATATCATTATTTACATATAATTACATTGACTTTGCAATATATCACCATGAATATCTCAGGAGGAACACCAGATACAGATATAGGACTTGCACCATTGGAAAGAACAAGAAATTTCCTATATATAATGATATAATAAAACAGTGGTTCTTGGTGAGAAGTCAATGTAGATAGCGTTTTTTCTTTCTTTTAACATCACCATATATATATATATTTAATTACTATTGACCTTGCAATATAACACCATTAATATCTCAGGAGGAACACTAGATGCAAATGTGAGACTCGCACCATTGGAAAGAGCATAGAATTTCCTATAGAATGACGTAATAAAAACGGTGGATTCTTGGACGGAGGTCCATCTACAATACCCTTTTTTAGATTTTACATCATTATAAATAATGGTGTTGATCTTGCTACATAATACCATGAATATCCCAGGAAGGACACCAGATGCAGACGTAGGACCTGCACCATTGGAAAGAGAATAGACTTTCCTGTAGAGTGACGTAATAAAACAGCGGGATCTCAGTGGGAACTCTATCTGCAAATCCTTTGTGTTTGTTTTAACATACAGTAGTTGTAATTAAAATTTCGCTGTTTGGCCGGTTCTAGATGGTTAACGGTCAATCTGACAAAAATGATACTTTATGTGAACGTGGTTAACAACATGGGGAAGATAAATATTGAATAAAACTTTAAAATGTGTGTTTATATTTTATGGACACTTTACAATCACTTTATGAACATATAATACATTTTATAATTTTTATACAGTATGTATGTGTCTTTATTCAAAGTCACTCAGGCTACAAAATATTCTCAAAATACCGTCCATCTCTGTCCAGAACAGTTTGGAAGAATAGTGGAGATACTGTGGTTCAGTGGTAGAGTGCTATCTTTGATTCGTGGCGTTCTCTTTTCAATCCAGCTTGTGCCACGTGAGAGTTTGTGGTGGGCTCCGTGTGTGTGTGTTTCGTCGGCCTCTTCCTCCCATTTTCTTCATTCAATTAAATCTCCCATAATCATCCATTTGACCTGAGCCGAAGTTGCCTAAAGATCTTATATAAATTGAAGTTCAAATTCAAGCATAGAATAGTGCTCAGCAATACTTCACTAGGCATTTCCATTCGTGTTCTAGATACCATTGTTGTTATACTTATCTTTCGATGGTCACTTATTTGGATGTTCACTTGATAAAACTTGTTCTTCAGGTATTCCCATAACTACAATCGATTGATGAAAAGTGCCTCCTTCTCAGAAAACACGTGTGTCTGTTTCTTGGCTTGAATACCCTACCTTAAGCAATTTTTTAAGAGTTTCCCTCGCGAGTTGAACTTCAACTTTTTAATACATGTTATTGCATACCTTAAAAAATGTATTGGTGAAGAAATTATTTTTTGACAATTTAATTGACAGATTTGTGAAATATCTCATAAATGTCCTTACTATTAAGCAAGATGTTACAGAATGTGATGATCAAATTCTCGAAAACGTCATGTAATGTGACACCACATAAACAAATATTATGCAAAAAATTTTCGCATAATTCATCGTCAATAATGCTCGTAAAAGCAAGGTTCTGAAGATTTTTTTTCTAGTGTCCACAATGCAAGAATTTTTCTTAATACTTTCCACTTACCTGAATTTACATTAAACAATGAATGCGACTACCAATTCTCAAATCACAAAATCAGAAGGAACTGTAAGACCACCTGTCTTGACACGTGTGAAATATATTTGTCCTCTATATTCTATTTAACAACGAAATACAATTGTGTTGACACATTTTGTGAACAGCATATCCGAAAATGTATAACATAATGAAATCATTCTCTTCCACATCTATTTCAGTCGCATTTAGGTCTGTTAGAGCGCACATAAAATCTGACACAGGTGCGTCGTTTCTGATGTGAGTTTTCCTTCTTAATGAGATTCTGCACTACATCAAGAAAGAATTTTATTTGCCCACACTTCGGATTGTTTAAAAGACTTTCTATCCCTTTTTTCTAGGAATGGTATCGAGACTAGACGAGACGAAATTGACATCAGTCTTGTTCTCGTCTAGAATTTTTGAAGAGAGTCTTGGTCTTGGTCTCGTCTCGACCTAAAAATTCCAGTCTTGGTTTTGGTCTCGTCTCGACCTGAAATTTCGTCTTGGTCTTGGTCTCGGTCTCAACATGCTAGTCTCGGTTTTGTCTGGATCTCATCTCGAGAGTCTCGAAAGACGATCGACTTAAAAACGTCTTTTGACACGTTTGAGATGGATAAGCAGGTTTTTCGATTTCAGTACAAGAACAAGAATATTAATATGATATTAACATAGTTTGTTACATTGTTAGTTTGGGATTTAGATTAGAAATAATATTATGTAATAGAGAGAAAAACATTACGATTTAAAGTAATAAAGAAGCTATAGTTAGCAAATATAGAATCCCAATAAATGCGATAGATTAAAATATTTATATTATGGAAACGGATCCATGTTATACCACAAATGCGAAATTGGTATACATAACATTAAAGTTTTGCAATTTATAAATTATATTTACATTGAATGAATGATTGTTACCGGTACTTTAAGAATTTATTTTAAAATACATTTTAGTTAAAATTTTCTACCTGAGAGATCTATAGAAATAAATGTACGCACAGTATGTGACAAAAATTTTAGTTATTGCCAACATTTTATGTATGAAATAACCACATGCAACGAAAATGAAAATATTATTTACCGAACTCCATATGAATTAATTTGTTTACAATTAATGTCATTCCAAAAACCATAAATTAATATATATATATATATATATATAACTTTACTGTATCTGAGGCATACTCTTATGTCCCCTCTATGTTCTTCTGCCGACAACTTTCAAATCAGGAATTACAAGGGCTACAAAGATAGTTGAGGTGTAGTTGGAAATCGAGACGAGTTCAAACCAGTATATGTAAATTATCCAGGCTGGATTAGGATGTTGGTAAGTTTGGAGATGAGGGTATTACCTGCACCTATTGTAACTTTCAACTATGGAACTACTAGGACTACGAAGGTGCTTGAGCTGTCGTGGGTAAGGTATCAACGAGACGAGTTTAAACCCGTATAGATCATTTAGATTGAATGAGTGCGTCCCGAAAAATGGGGTATCCATTCCCCCCTAGTAATTTCAGGAGCTACTAGGGTTACAAAGGTGGTTGTGGTTGAGATGTCGTTAAAAAGGTCTCAGTGAGACGAGTTAGAGCCTGTATAAGTCATCCAAATAGGGCGCCCGGTGCTGAAGTCTGGCAGGTGCACAGTCCCGCGACAGAGCTACGACTTACTTGTTTTCTTATACGTAGGAAAGTATTTTTAAACAAAAACGTTAAATCATTTCCACCTATTCTAAAGTACCGATTAATATTACAAAAATCTTTGCACCTGTTTTTAAAAAAACGAAGATGCAAATGGTGTAAGAAAAGATCTATATTCGAATTTAGAGAGTTTGAGTTCGCGACTTATGATTTACAGTCTTAGTCTAGTAGATGCTGATACGGTATAAATGGGAGAGTGTCAACACAAATAAAAGACTATCAACAGGAAGAAAGCATGGGGATGAAAATTCGCAGAAGAAAATAAATTACTGTATTTACCCGTCCTCAAATTAATCTGCAACACATTTATATTATTATTGAAAGACAAGAGGAAATAGTTTGGCATTGATAACTTGACTAGTTATATGACTGTTAGTCATATTTTTAAGCTACAATATAACATGTTAAATAAAATTTATCAGAAGGAAACTAATTCTCATAAAGACTCATTCTATTATAAAACATCATAAACAAAAGCATTAAATTCATATTATCGGCATTCATGCAAAGAAAAAAACTTTTAGTATGGATCGAGACGTGAGTCTGAAAAGGCAAGTCTCGGCCTCGCCTCAAGTCTCGAGGAATAAGTCTCGGTCTTGGTCTCGTCTCGAGTAAGTCTCAATGCACAGTTCTTGGTTTGTCTCGATTCATTGACCTTAGTCTCAGTCTCGGTCTCGAATTCGAGACGAGACCAAGACCAGTCTCGGTTCTGGTACAATGAACATTTTTTTGTTTCTAGGATTTGTATTTGTACTGTGTCGAAGGGTCAATGAGATTTTAATTTGCATTCCTGTAAGTCTGTCAGGATTTGTTCTATGTGAGGTGATGGCAAACCGACAGGAACTATTGACGTTTGAGAGCGGGATTATAGTTGGTGCTAGACGAATGGGTCATGCGATTTCGGAAGTTGTCCGAACATTGAGCTTGACTCGCTCCACAGTGTCAAGGGTGGACCGTGAGTATCGCATTGGAGACATTAAGACCCATCAGGAACAACGCAATGGTTGCCCACGGGTGCTGAATGGCACACAGACAAGCATCAGTGCGTAATCTGACATCAGGAATCAACACAGGACGTTCCAGGAACGTGTCTCAGAAGTCAGTGCAGCGCAATTTGGTCTCCTTGGGTTATCGCAGTCGAAGACCGACACGTGTGCCACTACTAAGATTAAGCGTTGCCCATCGGCGGCGGCGACTTACATGAGCTCGGGAGCACGTGGATTTGGCCTTTGAGGACTGGCAACGTGTAGTATGGGGAAACTTGGGAAAATAAATGTCGCCACTCAACTCTATCTAAAAAAGGGGGATTTGTTACGAGGCTAAGGTCCTGTGACTGGTTAATTATATGTAAATATATTTATAATCATATGCAAATATCATGTATGTACATAAATTATATTTTGTGTATTGTTATGTTGTTATATTCTATATTATAAGATACTTATTCCCGACCAAGAAAGTAATAAGCTGAAGTATATATTAATAAAGAATATATTAGGGCTGTCAAAAATATCGATATACCGAAATCGGTATCGGTATTTTGGAATACCGAAACTTTGGTATCACCCATACCGAAATACCGATATACAGAAAATATCGATTTACCGAAATATCGAAATACCGATGATACCGAAATATCAAAATACCGGTAGCACCGAAAATACCGAAATATTAAAATACCGGTAACACCGAAAATACCGAAATATCAAAATACCGATAACACTGAAATATAGATATACCGACCCAGCAAGAAAAATGCCGGCCCCGACGGCGCGCGGCCCGACCAACTAGTTGTCGGGGAATGGTCGGCGCCAGGGACGTATTTAGGCGGTGGGTCCGGAGTCCGGAACCCCCAAACTCAGTTTCATGGGAAAATAGTATAACTTCAGGCGTAATTATACATACTACATTTCATGCCCAGACACACCTTAGACCCATCAGAAGCCCTTGGACCCCTCCCAAAACCAAATTCTGGATATGTGCCTGGTCGGCGGGATCCATAAGTGGCGATTGGTCGTCAGGCCGTTTTCCGAGTCGCCCTCGGTGTCGTCGGGCCACCTTCCGGGCCGCCGTTGGAGTCGGCATAGAGGCGTAACCCCGCCCAAAACCCACTCGCCGAAGTCGGCTTCTGTTCGGGATTTTTCAAAACCCGACGTCGGCCCGCTCGTCGGCCGAGCTTCTCCGACCAAATGCCGATGTCGGGCTTACGTCTCCTGGCATGCTGGGGGAATACCGGACAGTAGCAATATACTTAACAATATCGGAATATTGAAATACTGAATTCCTCTGAAATTCTGAAAAAAAAATAATAATACTAATAACTTATATAGAGGAGGTAGCACGGCAGAGCTGAAACCAGGTAAGTTTTGGTGACCCGCCCTGACCAGAACATACGTGATCCGATTTAAAACTTGACCCGATTAACCCGGTCTGAGAATAATGAGCTCCAGTTTCGTAAATTTCGTGCTCTGCGGGGGTAACACCTGCGATCTGGGTCTCCCCTGAAACGCAAGGAAATAATCAAATACTCTTCTTTGTTCTCCGGGTGAGACCTAAATCGGATCACCAGGTCAGGCGGGGCTCAAGCATAGACCCGCTCCAAAACCTGACGTATAATCACAATTATCACAATCCGGATCTGAGTTTCGGATATCTGGAGCATTGACACATCATCATAGCCTTTCCTAATTCGTACAGGGTGCCCACAAAATTTATGAACTTAAATTTCATGGCATTTCCTGACTTTTCCTGACCAGATTTTTAAAACATTCCTGACTCTCAGAGTATCCAATTTAAAATTTTGCAAAATATTTTGTTTTCTTTGCAGCCTCCACCAGCCCCATAGCTGTCCATCTCTCACCTGAGTAGCAAATTTTATGATTTTATTACTTCTTTTACAATAAAATTACAGGAACAAAGTTTTTACTAAAATATTTTGCAAAGGTACCGATTAAAATAACCCAAATTTACATATTTTCCGTGATGAACATGTTATGTTACTCAAGCCAAAGAAAATGCTAACAACTACAACATACATATTAATAAATTCTATGAATTTTAGCAATGAATATTAGACTATTACTATATTAATATAACAATATCATCAGAACGGAAACAGAAGTTTCAACAATATAAACATATGTTAATTTTTCGACTTCCGCAAAAGTTTGATTTTCTGAGAAAGTTCGTCTTGCTCCGTTCCAGATTTTTCTCTCAACTTCTTTTGCTCATCTTCCAGTTACTTTATTTCATTCATGACTTTTTTTTTTTCAGAATTATTCTCTTCTATTTTCTTAGCATTACGCTGTGTTTTCAGAGAATCTTCATATCGCCTCTGAGCAGATCTTGCATATATAAGCATTTCCCTTAGGATGACAATACTATGGATTCCTTTGCAATTGATAACAGCATTATGCGCTCTCCTTAGTGCTATTATTGTATGTTCACATTGGATTTCAATGAGAACAGAGTTGTTGATAGAGAAACCACCCTCAAGTGTAGCATTTCCGTGGGAAAATATCAAACTCGACTTTACCACTTTCCACAGTGATGAGTTCTTTTGTTTTTGTTGTTGTTGTTTAAAAGAAGAGAAGCATAGAAATCATCGATCCTGGTAATTCCCTGCTTGTCTTGGAGATGTGTTCCAAAGCTTTGTGAAAAGGATGTTCTGGCATCTTCACAAGGAAATGAGCCCCTGAGGGTAAATTTCCTGACGCAACGGTAGGTTTTGTACTTTTTCCTGACTTTTGACCTCATATTTAATAATTTCCCTGACTTCTCCTGATAAATCTTGAAATTTCTGACATTTCCTGATTTTTGCTGCTTGTGGGCACCCTGTCGTAAGTATTTTGGGGGATTTTTTTCGGCTAGCAAACGATCAGTCTTATTTTGGTTTCATTTACTCTTCATTTTGGAGTATTGTGAGTAGAGAGAGGGAAAACAGAAACATAGAAAGAGAGAAAAATTGCTGAGTTATACATGAATTGCAAGAGTAGTGCCATTGAAACCAGTCCTATAATAGTCTGTTACTAATACATATATTGGAGTCATAAAAGGAAAACAAATAATCGACAGCACCTGCTTGTCTCTTCAAACTCTGCCCTCCCCATCGCCAACCGTGATTATCCTTTGCTCTGTGACGTGGTTATCAGTCACTATGTAATAAACATTGCAGTCTTAGAAGGATAGAACAAAACATGTCCTCTCTTGCCTTTTAAGCATGCAGCAAGATAAAAAGTACGAAACTCCTTTTCCAGATTACGTAATTTGCTTTTGAGAAATAAAGCATGTATTTTAGAAAAAAAATAAAAGTCGTTAAAAAATGTTCCTATCAACTATCTTCAAAAAACAATAAAATATTTCAATAAAATATATTTTTCGAGTCTCAGATACATTCAATTAAATTGGCTTTATTTATGGTAAATTATGGAAGCCCTTGCAAATACCTTCCCCATGCTCTGCCTACCTTATCCCGGCCTCTCTTTCTCTCTCTACTCTTCTCTCTCTCTCTCTCTCTCTCTCTCTCTCTCTCGCTCGCTCGCTCGCTCTCTCTCTCACTCTTTATGTCTCTGTCCCTCTCCGGAAGAGAAGGAAGAAGAAGGAAAGGGAAAGAGAGAGACAAAACTGTCTGTCTCTCTCTCTCACCGAGCCGCCGTAGCTCAGTAGTAGAGCGTTGGCGTAGGGTTCGGGAGATTGTGAGTTCGATCCCAGAGTTCGACCATCCTGTCTGAGGTTTCACACAAGGCAAATGCCGGGGTAGCACCTTCATCATAGGCCCTGGGCGACACCTTCCCGAATCCTTTCCCCTCCACTATCCCGGCCTGAGCCTTAGATGCCTAAAGGCCATAAATAACATTCACAAATGCAATTCTCTCTCCTTTCTTTGGCTCGGGCCGGGATGAGCTAGGTAGAGGATGGGGAAGGTATTGGCCAGGTCCTTTCATAATTTACCATCGCAGTTCTATTTCAGATGCATCATAATAACGAAATCTGAATTCTGGGTCTTTGAATCTGCGATCCAAATTGGACGAATCCATTGGACCGGATATCCGAAACCCCGAAGTTCCGAGCTTCGGTTATCCGGTTCCTTTTGCATCCGGATCTGGCCATCCCTACTCAGCAGTTTTCGAATTACATCAAAATGTTGCTGAAATGCATTTTGCTACTGGCTTTTATCCCATCGTCAAAACTTCCGTTGCGTTATTGACTTTGTTAATTGACTCCATGTGAAGTCGGCAAAGCTACAGCAACTGTGTTTTCATTATTAGGAAAGGCCCAAACAGTACCTGATTAGAAAGGACCGCGGTGGCTAAATTGTTATAGCGCTCCCCTCTGGTGCTTGGGTTCGTAGATTCAAACTCTCCTCGTGCCATGTGAGCTTTGTGGTGAACAAACACCGTGTGCGTGGGTTTCCTTGGGGTTCTCCCGTTTCCTCCCACTTTTTTCATTACACCAATCTTTCCATTATAATCAATCTGGTCTGAGCCTGAGTTGCCTAAAGGCCTTAAAAATTAAATTCAAAATACCTGATTACAGCACAATAATTTATCAACATGCGTGCTCTTTCTTGATTTCGAAATGAGTCTGTTCGTTAATGTTTATTATCAATATAGTATTCTGTAATATGAATAATCAACTTTTTCTTTCTCATGTCAATCTTATTTTTCTTCTTTTCTTATTTGAGATCGCCAATATTTCATTGCTTATTTCGTGTATACACTATATTATTATTATTATACAAAATATACACTATAATATTACACTGGCAAGATTAAAAGTCTGGCATTTGCACCCATTTGCTGCCGATCGGGTAGTTGTCAATTTTTCTGTATTAATTTCGATGTTTACCTAACACAAGGTTCTTGTGAAAAAAGGAATAACGTGTATTATTTCGAACTGCACGGTTGCAGAACAACTTCAATCTTGAAATGTATGGGGTGTCTTGACTTCGTAACCAGATACTTGGGCTGGAAGATTGTTAAGGTGTGAGGACTAGTCTATATACACAGAGAGTTAACGTGCCGCGCTGGTGTAATGGACAGCATACCCGACCGGCAACTGGGAGATACGGGTTTGAGTCCCGGTCGTTGCGGTTGTCAAATTTACTGTATTCATTTCAAGGTTTACCTAACACAAGGTTCTTGTGAAAAATGAATTACATCCCTAAATATAGATAATTACGCCTAAAATTACTCTGTTTCTTGCAATAACCGGAATTTCGGGGTGGGGGTTCAGGCCAACCCCCTAAATACATACATCCATGCGTAGGGGGAGGGGAGCCATTTGAACGGGGGGCACCTTAGAACAGTGGAGACAACTTTTAATTTATAAAACGATTTATTTTTTGTCCAGCATTTATAAATTGCAAACATTATGCCACACAGCTGTCAATTGTTATCACCATTTGTGTACGTTACCTGGCGAAGTATGGTACTTGATGTAATTTGTGGGTACGAAAGTAAAAATTCATCTCAGAGATAGAGAGCAGTCGCGGCGGTAGTCCATCGGCTCGAAGGTCCCGGGTTCGAGTCCCGGCAGGGGCATGGGTGTGGATTTTAACAGTTGAAGGCGAATCGTGACGGGACGAAGTCTAAAGTTATTAGACTGGCCCATATAAAAATATAGTTTACCAAAGTTGTTCATCTCAGAGACAGTTTAAACTTCTGAAGAGAAGAGAACTGTAGCATATCTTTCCATGTTAACTTACGAAGTAGCTATACTCCTTCACGCATTAAAGTGTCCTTGTCACTTTCTGATAACCCTTCTCCTTCTTCCATAATAACAAAATGTACGTAATTGGACGTACTGGGGCAGCTCTGAACAAAAAGAGTGGGTTAGATTTGAACACGGTAGCAGCTTATGTCCCTACAGCTAAAACTTACTGTTGAGAAGAAAAATTAGTTTTCAACATATCAACAGTGTAAAAGCATTTCGGTTAGGCTATGTGTAACATTTTTAACAAAATTTGTAAGAGTTCAAAGTTTATGCAAGCCTAAATGTTATGCAATCCTCATAACCCCAATAAAAATACAAGCAAGTAAGTTCAACGTTTATTAACAACTGTGTAGTTTATATTCTTTGTAGTTTATATAAACTAGTAACACTTTAGTTTACTTTCTTCTGCTTCTGTATTTGTATCTAGAATAATTTACTAGGAAATTAAATGATCTTGTAATAAAATTAAGGATGAGTTCAAAGCTATCCCAGCCATGTTCAAACTTCAAACCTACCCCCTAGGGGGCACCTTTGAACGATAGCCACCCAGTTCCTGTCCTTGCTTTAAGGTGACAATGAAGTACGTCATTTTCCAATCCATATGTCATTTAGCCGGCCGGGTGGGCGAGCGGTCTGCGGCCCTCGGCTTGAAGGTCCCGGGTTCGAGTCCCGGCATGGACATGGGTGTGGATTTTAACAGCTAAAGGGCGAACCGTGACGGGCCGAAGTCCAAAATTTCTAGACTGGCCCATATATAAAAAAAAGTTTGCCAAAAAGTTTTACATATGTTATTTATCTCTCTGAACAAATTCTCTGTGTGAGGGACCAAAATTAAATGTGCCAAACAACGTGCCTCCCCTCTTCCTACTTCCATATTGCTCAATATCATTGTTTTTCGATATTTTTATATTGTTTGGTATATTGATATCGTTCGATATTTCGGTATATCAGTATTTTCGATATACCGGTATTGTCGGTATATCGGTATCGTTCGGTATTTCGGTATATCGATAATTGTCGGTATCCAAAACATACCGAAAGTCGGTATGAAAATCTCAATACCGAACACCCCTAGTATATATTATATGTAAAATTTAAATCATTGTTGTATTAGTTACTATTTCATATACTTATAAAATTAAGTCATCCCTCTTTCTATATTTTAGCTGCGTTTTTTTTCTGCAGAGCTTCAGAATTTGGCATTATATTTTATTTTATTCTCGGATATAACGTACGAACTTAAAAACAGAAAGCTGTGTAGGATATATTTTTGCTGCTAGTTTTCTGTTCTTTTTGTGTCTAGCAGAGGCGATATTCCTTTGCATTCCTCTCCTTCGTGGACTCTCCGAGTCTGGAAATTCAGACCCCGTTTTTGCGGCGAGAAGCCGTTGGAGGATGGATATGTTAGATTCATATATATATATACTCTATCTCTCCCAACCCGTCTGGCCAGCGTGGGAGCAGTAGACCAACTCCTCCCTCCGAGGAGATGCCTCATCCACTAGTAGATTGAATATGGCTGTGATTTATTATTATTGTATATATATATCCAATATTTTGTGGGATGAGGAATGCAGTATCGGAGTAACTTCGAAACGAGTTGGATCAGCCCCAACGTCGCGAACCAGGAGAATTCTGCGACTAAGTCAATTTTCTCTATCATGAGAGAAATAGCATAGGATGCAGCGAGTAGCAGAGAGGTAGATATGAATGGTACTTTTGTAGTTATTTTGAATGGGTGCTCACGAAAGTACATTCTTACTTCGGATATTAATATGCTCACTTGTTTTGCTCAAATTTCGTACAGGATCGAAGTAATGTTTGATCATTAATTTAATTTTTTGCTTGGAGAATGGAGAGTCCAAACAGTGATTTTCGGGGATTCTACCAGAATTTATATTTTCATGGGGTGATTTCCATAAGCAGCAAATGCGTACCCAAGGATTATTGTGGATGGAACCAAGTAGCCGGGAGGCAAATTTCGAATAAATACGTGTCAAGCATAACACTCGACGTAAAATTTTCTTTTTTTTCGCGTTTGCAAATGAAAAGGAAATTTAAATGATTCAAGATATTAAAGATTTTATTCATTATTTTTCATTGGCTGTGTGAGTCTATTATATGGAATAACTTACGAGGATTTTAAAGTCCCAGGAGCATTATTCTGTATATTAATTATGACTCTTGAAAGATTTAGATAAGATCTTTTGGGTATCTCTCCAATGAGCTTCTGAAACATCCTTAGTAAATTCCTAGGACATTTGAGAGAACCAAGGAAAACGAGACTTGTCTCAATAAATACAAAGTTTGTAGAAGCAAAACTGAAGGTGACGAGATAAACATTTTTTTTTTTTTTTTTTTTGTAACTTCTTCGAGATAGGAGTTGAGGAATCTCAACCCAGGATAGAAAACTTTATTTTATGGATAGGGCCAGTCTAGTAACTGTTGACTTCGGCCCGTCACGTTCGAATTAAAAGACACCCATGCCCCGGCCGGGACTTGAACCCGGGACCTTCGAGCCGTTGGCTACCCGGTCGGCTCTCAACTCTGGACTTAAAGAGAATTCTTAGAAGGGCGTACCTTCTTTCCAGATTGTTTTTCACGTCTACTGGAGAGCACCGAAATTTTAGTAGAGTTCTCACGCTCTAAGGAGCATAAGGGACGCGAAATCTGAACCAACTTCGGTGGTTATTTCTTCGGTTCTTAATTATTCAATCAAACTCATTTCACAGAGAAGACAAACAAATTAGACAAAGAATTAAAGAAAATAAAGCAATATTCTTCTCTAGTAACCTTTGAAATCTTATTCGTTAATTTGTATTTGATCCATGACCTCTGGTAATAGCTAATGATTACACAGCCCAACGCATGTTTTGGTGCCGAGACTTTTTTATTTGAATGTTTGTATATTTGGTGTGCTGAATTCAAACATGACAACGTTTTTCGTCTAATAGCTTTAATTTTGTAAAATACGACAGTTGCATGATTTATGTTACCCCTTTTTAAATTGGAGTTATAGTTCAGGAAACAAAACATAAAGGATTGAAAAACATAGCATCACTTATTTTCTTAAACATTTTTATAACAAAGAAACGTAGGAATCTGGCGACTCTGATAACTCAATATTGGGGCAGTATTGACTCAATATCCAATGTTATATAGGGCTAATCTGCAGGTCGGGGCGTCTTAGTACGCCTGTATGCAGGTAACGTGTTTATGAGTTAGTAGCGCTATATCTGAAAAACTATAGCTGATAGGAAGAAACGCTTCTATATTTGGAATCAGCACACCAATTATAGTCACAGTCAGTTCTAATATTCCAGGCATCAAACAAAAATAAAATTTTTGTTGGGCTGCATTATCTTTATCAGGAGAGCAGCATTGTGTTAATTAACTCGTATTGATACTCTGCTTTGACGTCGAAAACGAGTTGATTCTCAGGAAGGCAGATATCGAGGGCCCGTTAGGAATGTTTGTGGGGGAGTTTGATGTGTTGGATTAGTTTAAGAAGCACTTGATTTATATTAGACTAGCTGGCGTCCGAACTTGGCAGAAGATTCTTTTTTTCTTTTTGATCTCCTCAATACTGCGAGTTATTGGAGAATCTGAAGTCTTAATTCAGAGAATCTGAAAACTTTTTTTTTCGCATATAAAGACAGTGATGAATACTTCCTCAACAGTCAGTTTTGCTTCAGCTTCGCTTTATTTTTTTAATGCTCGAGATTGATCATTGTTAAGATCCTAAACGAGCTGGGGAGTTTCTGAGGACGAGACTTATCATTTTGGTAGCGTGTGCTCCGAACCACTGTGTGGGAATTGAAACTGTGAGTACGCGCACAGAGATCTAGCTTGTTAACTTCTTGGTCACTCTGAGGTCTTTTAAAATGTGTTGGAATTGCACCCATGTTAATGTAGCATATATTCCCAGAATGGCTAGTTCCATTCAAAACTGTCTAATATTTTTTAAGTTAGGTAAGTCACTAGTGTTTATTAGTCTGAGAACAAAAGACCTCAAAGCTGGCCTGTTTTTATTATCTTTTGTAATTAGCCCCAAACTTAGAATTGTGTTAACAGAAAATTCTCTTTCTGAGTTAGTCCATTTAGAGCACAACAGCATCTTAATTATCTTACTATTTGTTTCAACAGTTTGTTAGCATGTCAGTGAATATTTAATAATACCCTAACAATTTCCAATTTATGTGACCTTTTTGCTCTGAAACATTTCCCATGTTAGAAATAGAAGTTTATAGGAAACTGATCCTTTTTGTTATACTCAGCTATTAGCAATGTTTGTGTTATGTGGCTGGAGAACGTGTATTGACAATGATATGATAAATACAATAAAATGACAGTTTCATGTTACTATTAGGACGTAACTCAATCAAAGAGACAATAGCATAGTAGCAACTTCCTTTCATTTCGCAGAGTAGCTGTCTTTCTAATTGGCCTTGTTGTATGTTAGTAAGTAGGTCAAACTTCACTGGAAAGCAGAAACTTTATCACAATAAGCTAATGCAAATGGAAATGGATTGGAAACCAAGAACGGAGGTGCAAGAAAACATATAACATGTATGGTTAGGGATCACTGTTACTAAAAAGTTTTCAGGGGAAGACTGTTTCACATTAACTTTCCTTCAAACTCACTACACTCATTTACTTTTCAACATTTGTTATTTATGATGAATTATCCTGTACATCAAGTCGATTCATAAATCAAAATCTTTCCACAGTTGCAATTCGAAAATATAGTAGAAGGTCGCCACTGCACTGGGAAGGCTATGCAAGTTAAAACCTTCCCTCACGATAGTTATTTGAAGTGAAGTTCTTTTTAACATTTTTCCTTTCTCACCAGGCGAATGCCAAGATGGTATCTAATTTGTCGACCTTGGCATCTAGATTATCTATTTATTTGTTTGCTCATAAATTGTTCCCGTCGAACGACGTTATTCCTCATATCTGAGATGAACTTTAGTGCCAGCACAAACCAGTAAATTAAATAAACAGAGGCACAATTACTCTCTTAATGATATTATTGATTGCTAGTTGATCAAGACGTGTGGACGTAGACAAGTATGGCAAACATGAGACGGAAACATCGATTATAAACAAACATTACTATTTTCTGTTTTCACTTTCTCTTTCAATTCGTTCTGCTATATTGCATATGGTTATTCTTAAGTACTTAGCCCCACTATCGGTTTAGTAGAAGCGATTTATTCTTTTAGAAACAAACAAAAAATTTCATGTCTTCTAGTCATAATATTAACACCTATAATATTAACTCTCTGTAAAAGGAGAGTTTTGTGCCGTTAACAATGTATCGGCGATGTCGGGGAACTTTTCACTGCTGTTTGCTTTATTGATCAATATTAGATTATTGCATTCCTCAACAAGTATCCACAACAACTAGTTATATCTTGCAAACAGTGGCGAGGACGTGTTCACGTGTGCGCGTTAAGTCACTCTAAATTCTCTTGCTCACTCGTTCATGTTCTCTATAAATAATTAATTGTTCACCATATATGTATAAGGGAACGTCAGTTCAAACTGAAAAGGTATAAAAATATTGACACATATGTGACGTCACACACTCTCGTCCCTTGAGTTTGCTTGTCACATGTGCTAACCAGTGAATTGTGTAGTTTAGAGATTGTTTCCTTTTTAATCCCAAAGACTATATTTAGAATTGCTAATTAATTCATTTTTTGTCTAAATGTTATAAATAAGCAGTAAAGATAATCATGTGCATATGGGAGAATGTTTCAAACCGCATTAATACATTTACAACCATATATTACGGAACATTTTGCATTTAATTGACGTAAAAAAAGATAAAGCTATCCCCTGTGCGATACGCAAGCTACGTGAACGACGCATGGGATGTGTGGAGGTATCACTCCACATTTTCTTGATCTACGGTACGAAGTGAGGTAGGGTGATCAGTCCCACGCTCGACCGTCTTTACCATCCGAACGTGCCCATAAGTACCAAGGACACTGGTACTCAATTTGATTGGAGGCTGAGTTCACCTCGGAGCGCCAGGCATGGGAACACTGCGAGAAAAGTCTCCAGCATCCTGGCCGGGATGACGTATATTTAATAAATACTGAAATATGCTAAATTACGACAATTGTAAAAAATGTTTTAGATGACATTTGAACGATAGTTTAATGTCTCTTTATAATAAAAATAATATCTGCAACTAATATTATATGGCAGAATGTCCCTATTCAAGCTGAGGCTATAAAAGAACGTGTATTCGCATGTAACACCACTCTATCTTGGGCTTCAGCCCAAACCAGTACATAAAGGGAACTCCTTTGGAGGTAGGTCTATTTGCAGTGTTTTTTTCATTCTAACTGTTTTATTATTCCTTATTAGCATAGTAGTGATTCCTCCTATGCTCTTCTGGAAGGGCTGGTAAACATAATCTAAGCAGTCTCCCCTTTTCTAATCTTCAAACTCCTACTATATTCCCTAAGGAAACAGCAAGTGACGTTTTTGCAGAAGGAGCTTCTAGAGCTGGGCAGATACATCGAAGCAGTGTAAGACCATTACCATATAATATGGTAATATTACCATATGTTACCCAATCGTTCATATTGAAGTAGGGAATACAATAATTGGGTACTACTTTAAACTAGTTCAAATGAGTTTTTAACATAAACTTAGGGTGGACCCGATGACAACTTACTAACATGAATATTGTAAGAAATTACACGAATAATTTTTAGCATCAATTTCCACATTTGGTATGTGCATCGAAAGTGAAAGTAAACAAACTAGTAAAAGTCCGACTGGAATTACTCCAATTTCACGAAGTGCGTATAGTATAAAATTACCATATGGAAAGGTTATGTTGCACACTAGATGGAAAACAGCTATAAGTAAATCGATATCGCTGACCTGAAATCTGAAATCAGTTTCCCTCTATTTCTCTCTACCAGCTATCTTTCAGGACTACCCTGCGTTACTTTCTAAATGCATGTAGTGAAGAAATACCCTTAGGAAAAAGGCTGTAATATGATCAGATCGCAAATGATCGTTTAAAGGGAGATGATTGAGTACCAATCTGAAGTCAGTTTCTCTCTATCTTCTTTCGTGTAGGCTCTAACTTGTTGCAAACAGACAGACAGAAGGACAAACCCACAGTACTTTTCTATTATGTCAAATAATGTTTATGCCAAATTTCGTGCTTCTACGTCTAACGGAATGGAAGCAATTTGAACAATTGTTTTTAATGCGTTGGCAACACTCAACTACTGCGCAAATCAAGACGCTTCTGGCGTCTCTGAGCTAGTCTAGACAATACCTTTCGAACAACGCCTCAAGCACTTCTGTATATCTTGTAGCTCCTGAGATTTAAATTCTGGACACGGACGGACAAAGAGAGATTATAAAGTCCTTCTAGCTATAGTTATCAAGGGGCCTAAGAAGGGCCATTTTAGGTAGGAACTCACTAAAAGTTGAACCTTCGTCAGTTGAACGGAATTAAATTGAGATCTTTCCTAAAACCGCTTTGTTCTATGCAGGTTTCCAAACTTGGTTGTGCACAGTAACAGAATTCACAGATTATTTTAAATGGTGCGATCTATAAGCACCAATTAATTGTGTACCGTAAAATGGCTGTAATTAAAGGGTGCTGAAACTGTCTCCAACATGAAAACGATTTACATGCTGGTGGGTCTACTCTCTTGCTGAGGACGTCATTGCTAGTCGCAGTCATGCAGCCCCACCATTCTCACTATAAGTACGTTCTTTTCTTTTTTGAAATCCCCTTAGGTATAAATCGTAGCTAAAATATTTTAATTATTTTTCTTAAGTGTTCTCAGAGATAAAAAGTGTTGGAATCTCTGTATTATTGCATTAAAACAAATATGTTCTCATTCATTCAATCCTTTCCCTAAATTCTGTGGTGTAGAAGTAGAGGGCAGGCCTATGGATTGACACTGGGAGGGCAGCGTTGATTCAAATTCTGGTCCCGTTGGCTACTTTTACCAAAGTATTTCCCCTGGATAGCTTTATTCACACCAGAAAAATTCAGAAATATAATAGCTTGGCTTAAAGCCATTGAAAACACATTTCGTATTTCTGTATCATAGATGGAGTAAAAGCAAATGTTGAAATGTGTACATCGTGAAAATGTAAATTTATTCACGAAATGTTGCCAATCTCTTTGCCTTCATTTACTTTTATGTACGTGTTTTGTAAATTTATCAAGATAAGTTTTAAATAGAATACATTTATCATAACACGATGTATTCTATAAGACGTAAAACTTCCTTAGACACAAGAGGTGGTAAACTGAAATACATCTGTAAATTTACTCACTAAAGTTGGCAATTTAATTTTAACATTTGAAGTTTCGTAAAATGACCAAGAAATAATTGTGAACTAAAATATGCTTATCATAATAGGACGTATAAATACCATGGATAGTACATGATATTTATGAGAAAGCATAAAAGTCGTTAACTGAATACCCTGAAATGAAGTTTACAGTTGAAAAATTAACACCAAGAAAATTTCCTCACATATGGTAATTTAAATATTCAATTTGAAACCTCATTGTTTGGAAGCTTTTAATTTTTCTGGATCTCTAAGTCTTACAGCACAGACCTTCTATTAAGAGGAACGCATTCTATTTCAGAATTTTGCTAGGTCACAAAACATGTATGGATCAAAAATGTACTGCGCTTTGGCAAACAGAATGTCAAGTTTTCTTACGAAGTTTTCCACGAAAATTTCGGAAGTAGCTGGGGCTCCGAGCAGTTAGATGTCTCCTACCAAAGGCATATAAAATAGAAGAATTAAGAGCATATATAAAATTTTCCTAATATAATTATATTCTTCATTCTAAATCTCCTTGTTTGGAAACTTGTCTTGAACTCAATTCTTTTAGAGCTAATGGTTTAAAGTTCTATTGATATAAACATATGATTAATCGTAAAATTAAAGGTTCATAGTTTAAAATATATTTGTTTAATATTTGCGCTTGATAAATAAGACAGTCAAACAATCAGTAGTCATGATCATCATCCTTTTTCTTCTTCGACGACTATCCTAACACTTCTTTTTTGTTGTAAATAACACTTAAACTTTTAGGATTGATATTAATATGTATTTCACTTCCAAAATATGAAATAATATTGCAAGTAGACTATTGAATGTACATTTTAGGTAAGCTCCAAATAATGGTAAATTTGTAGAAAATCACACATTCTTTTATTTGAAACAATGTCGTCTAGCCGTAACTGGGACTATAACATTTATTTTTTTCTGTGCCTTGGCTAGTTCCTCTTACATCTGTGCATAAGTACAGCCCTGTTCAATGTTATTAAGATTAGTGTTCTATTTTCATTTTAGCTTTGCATTTTTACAAAACATGTAAGAGAAACGAACTGCGGCTTGATAAAGAAAGTTGTCAAGTTTTTAAAAGAGAAACAATTTACAAAATAAATAGTTTACAATATATCTTAACATGATGTAAGCCACAAACGTAAAGAACTTTTCTGATCGTTTATTACATTTCCAGGTATAATTTGTTCTTTATCGTAAGAACCAGATGTGATTCATAGCTTACAGTAGTTCAATAAGTGTTACAATTAACTGCTAACACGAAGCGTTCCGCTAGATATAATAAAATGTTTTGTTACAATAGTCATGATTAGTTTTACAAGTAATTTCTGTTGATCATTACCGGCAGATCTACCCATGATTCTAATACGGCAAAATGTTCTAAAATACAGTTTCAATCAAATTATTAAAAATTCACAATTGTGTATTCAATTAAAAATTCGCTTGAATGAGAGCAAACAAAATTTAAATGAAAGTTTGAAAAGGTCGCGTTTGGATTTTACGTTATATGTTTTTCATTATTTTTATAAAGTCGTATGATACAATTGTTTCATCTTGTTTGCTTAGCTTTTCTGTTATGAAGATGGCCTCTCAATCAGGATAATAACGCTTCTCTTCTCACCAGGTTGGTAAAACTTGCAACTTGTAGAATTCTTACTATAATAATAATTTTGAAACATTTGTGAACTTGTTTCATCCGTTGGTGTTCTCAGAGACGACATGAATATGATAAGAAATTTGCTATTATTGTTCTTCAAATTCCATCCACTTTTTGACTGTTATCTTTGTTGCAGCTTTGTTAAATCAGTTGCTTCTCTCTAAATAATCGCTACTGTTTGGTAAATAATTGAGAGTTTTAAATCACTCTCTCAACATGAAATAGAAACACAAACATACAAAGCGAATCAAAGTGTTCCAAAGTCTATTATCTCCCAACATTCTCGTCAGATTGGAATATCTTCCAAGAAATCTACCTTAATAAGTCAGTTTCGTGATAAGCACTATAAGAAATTACATCAACTTCGATACTAGTGCAATCACCAGTTATTTTACAAGTTACAAGAGTTTTAAATCAATATGTTTTTAGAAGACGATATGACTTTCAAACAATCCGGTATGTGTCCGTTTTTTTACGGATGGCGAGATTATTGTGTTTTTGAAGTTAGTGACAATATTTGAGAAATAATTTTATGATAATGTTGTTGCCGGAAAAGTGTATGATTGTAATTAAAAATACATAAGTTATATTTAACGTGACTAGAATTTGGAGCATGATAATATAATACAAGTACTTGACTAATCAAAATACTGTCCTTCCCTGTCTATGGATATGATAATTACGACAAGTAGGAGTTTAGTTTCAGTAAATCTGGTAGAGGAATTTAATTTAAACTAAGTATGGATATAATTCCATTCAACTCGACATCAGTAAATATAATATAATAACATAATAATAATTTTCAAAAAATTACAGCTGCTTTTGTGTAACACCCCAGTTTTCTTGAACTAACTGAGCTCTCCACATACAGTATAATACAAATGTTCTGCCACAGCTGATTTCCCCGTGTCACCCATATTACAGTAAATTGTGATATCTAATCTTTTTCCTACGTTCTATAATGCAATATCCATCTCCTTACATTGTCAGATAAATTGAAACTCCGGATCTTTGGCTACTTATTAGTGTTTTATTTCCGCTTTAAAACGCACAATTTCTGCGATAATAGAGTTTTAATTTACTTTTTGATTGTTTAAATCTTAACAAAGACATTGTAATAATTTACGTGAGTAATAATAAAAAGTTTCCAAGGTAAATTGAGTAGTGTACTCTGTGAATGTAGCTTTGTAAGAAAACTATGTGGTTGAAGATTTTAGATCACTTCACAAACTCATAACTAATATATGTAGAATATTTAAATGATTTATCAAAAAATTAAAGTATGAGGCACAGTTGATGAGAAGTTATGTACTGGTTAAATATCACAGTTCAAAAGTATCCTGGTTGGACTATTTGAAGAACGATGGCTACAACAAATCTGAGGAGAGCATTTGTAAGTTGAAATATTAGTATATGGAATTATTGTGTAATGTCTTTGTACATATTGAAGAAAAATTCAAATACATACAGCCGGGTATCGCATTAAGTGTATATTTTCTTTGACTTTTTACGTTAAAATTAGTTAATTGAAGGAACAAAAACATAGAGTTTGAGCCTGATGCATAACTTGTCCAGCGACAGTGCCCTTTGCCACAAACCCACGGGCACTAGGTTGTTTAAAATTGACCTCAGAACCTTCTAGAACATACCGTATTTTGACGTGTATAACGTGCACCTTTTTGCCCAAAGTCTTGTGTGAAATATAAGATGCGCGTAAGATATGGGTAGTATTTATATAAATGTTTTTAATTTTTCTATGTGTATGTGTATATGCGTTAAGAGCGTTGTTCTAGAAATCAATAACGACATCCCTATACAAAATAATACCTTGGAATACGATAATCGAATTTGTTAGACTACTGTTCCAAAGAAAACAGTTGTTGTTGTTGTCTAAGATCGAGCAAAAAGCGACATATTCTTAAAAAAAAAGGTAGCACAAGCGACTGTTTACTGTAGGTACCGCCAACATTATTATTAATAGCTCAGCGTAAATAATAAAATTCCTTTATAATACGGAAAATGCAAGAAATTAAAACAAAAACAAATAAAAATTGAATTGGAACTTTACCGAAAAACGAAAGATCCTCCGACCGTAAAAGTTTGGCCCAAAACCTTGATGGCACATTTATACACGGCAAATTACCGTGACCAAAACACGATCCGAAGTGGTATTTGTGTATGGTGGTAATTATTTCTGACATCCTACACATGAAACGTGAAACTGCGTGATAGTTTCTGTTTCTCTAAGAGCATTAACGTAAATTACACATATTTCTGTCACAAATTATAAATTATAAATATGGAAAATATCTGTAAATCCTTACTTGATATGTTTCGTGATTTGAGAGAAAGCTTTGATCTTCACACTATTTTCGTAAACTACAGATCTCTGTAGCATCGTATTGGCTGTAGGACTAAACGCAAAGACTTATAGTCATCCACACACAGCAAAAAATAGCCATCTTAATTCAACACTTTTTGGTGTCCCAGGGTGACCACAACCTTCTTGTGTTAAATTAACAAAACACACGGTGTTGATTTCGGTACTAGGACAGGAGAAAAAACAGAAGCTTGAAGCGAGATTTGGATATGGATTCCTCAGTTTGAACTCTAGTTTCTTACCTACTGGACTAAATAACCAGACACAAGAAACACTAGATTAAAGTAGTATATAGAATCAGAAAGACGTTTCTCGAACCACGAGAGCAAACAAAGTTACTCTCACGACTTATGCCATTGTTTAATCACTTTTCTATTTGTCAATTAGGCATCAGAATTCTCATTTATTGAGAATATGTTCCATTTTCTATCGTAACATCTTTAATGCTGGTCAAGTGTTTACTGTAGCCATCTTGATACCTTATTTTCAGAGAAATGGAACATATTCTTAATAAATGAGAATTCTTATCCCTAATTGACATTTAGAAAAGTGATTAAACCATGGCATAAGTCGTGAGAGTAACTTTGTTTGCTTTCGTGGTTCGAGAAACTTATTTCTGATATTATATACTATTTAAATCTAGTGTTTCTTGTGTCTGGTTATTTAGTTCAGCAGGTAACATACTGGACTTCTAACTGGATTTCACTTCATACTCAGATCTCACTTCAAGCTTCTATGTTTTACTCCTGCTCCCAGTGCCAAAATCAGCACTGTGCGTTTTGTTGATTTAACATAAAAAGTTGTGGTCGCCCTGGGACAACGAACAGTGTTAAATCAACACAGCTATTTTTTGCTGTGTACTTTAAAAATTGCGTGCAGACGTAGAAAGGTAATCATATATTCTTCTGGGAAAGCAGGAAAAAAGAAAGCAATGCCTCTCATCTTGATAACCGGACATATACTGACACAAAAATAAAAAATAAAAACTTTGTAGTTAAATTATTCAACAACTTGGGGACAAACTAAAAACAAGGTGTGAAAAACAGCCATATTATCAAAAGCGCCAACAAGCATTTAAAATTTCGAAACTCTTGGTTGCATTCGAAGAAGACCGCACGTGTTTGTAAAACACTCACGTGAACAGAGTAAAACGCCTAATCAATTCCATAAAGGTGGGATGTATACATCAAAACGTAACCTTGACGAATACAGGAAAGAAGCCTTGTATTACATTATAACTGTGTCATGGATTCCGTGGCTCTGACCCATATTTTTAAAGACCTCTCCACGTAAAACACAATGTATCGGAAGCTAAATTAATGATAGAGCAGAAAAAGCTTTCGACCATGAAAATGCCTAGTTCATGACCCACTTCCTTCAAGAGGAATTCCGCACAAGGTCTACAGTTCATGTACACAACAAGTTGTCAAGTAGTGTTTGCGTGTTAAAAATAGGTAACGAAACAGCTACTTAAGAAAGAAGGAGAAATCTCCAAAGTAATGTTATAAGTGGAAATTACGCAATCCCTGTGAATCTTTTGGAAAGGTAAGACTTGAAAAACAGAGAAAATGTATTTCTAATCTTAATCTCTTCATTTACAGAAAAAGTGAGGAAGTAAGACTTTATTCTCGCTGTTTGTAGGTTCTGGGTTCGTTCTAAATTGAGCTTCGTTGCTTTTAACTGACTGAAAAAGAGGTTACTCATGTGTATGAATCTTTCATTGTTAATGTTCATCCGAGCTTAACTTTTGAATAGTTCTACCAATTTGGATTAAATTTTGCGGTTTGTAGAGGGCGCCTTCTATGTTTAACATGGATGTGAAGAAGAAAGAAACGGGAAACCCCAATTTTCTAATGAACAACTGATGTATTCATCAATTCTAATGAACCCTACGTCTTATGCAACTCCACACGACAGTAGTGTTGTTTGGGTTGCAGATAAGAAAGTATTTCATTCCATGAAGATGGAAACGACAGAATATCTACTCTTTTTTTTTAAGGGAAAATCTATACACAATAAGAAATAAAAATAATTTAAAAATAAACTGTCTTGGAAAATCCAACAAAGTGTAAAAATAATGGACACAGTGGTTAACAAAATGTATTCACTAACTAAATTATGATCTTCTTGAAGTCGTAAAAACAAGTAAGAAAAGTATATTAAACAAATACGTATACTTTACAAAGGTTGTTATGTAATTGGTAAATAAGTTTGCTTAGTCATTATGTTCATTGTTTCTTTTTTTAATGTTTAATGCATTTTGAACGTGGTTTATTATTTCTAAAACTGCTTTTGTCCTGAACCAGCTCAAGTAATAATTGAAATTGCACTTTTACCAAAGTAATGAGAATCTTCCATTCACTAACTTTCGTACACAGCAAAAAATAGTTGTGTTAATTCAACACAATACGGTGTCCCAGCGTGACTACCACTTTTGTGTGTTAAGTCAACACAACATATGGTGTTGATTTCGGTACTGTGAAAAAAAGTTACGGCCGTAGTGAGATTTGAATTTGGGTTGCTCAGTTAGAAGTCGAGTGTCTTACGGACTTGGATAAATCGTCAGACAGAAGAGGCAAGATGCAAACGATATTCAGTGAACAACATTAAACGACTACATTATAGAAAATAAAAGGTCAAACATGTGCTTGATATGCTTTTAATGCTTTTATTATGCTTTTAAATGTATATTACTGGCACAAGTGTGTGCTTTTATACAGTATATCGTATTCCATTATTTTTTAATTGAATGTATAACTCCTATTAAAAAATCAGCACTTTATACATGGTTTTAAAGTACTTTCCTATAGCAAATTTCAGAAAATGTGCCCTTGATGACCCCCTACAAATTTGCAAATTCATTTTACAAGTTTCTTGTGCGAGAAATATTACATAATAATATTGAAACGTGAAGTAATGTCTATGATGATAAAAGAGCATTGTTAGACGTATCGGTTCGGAAGGTGCATACCATTTTTTATAAAATTAGAAAAGAAATTAAATATGCTTGCGAGTGTCACCTGGAGTTAGAACTAACCATTTAAAAGATACTATGCTCCCCCTATGTAAAAATATACTCTATCAATAAACATTGAAGTATTCACTTCCATAAATTGAGAACATTGCCGGAAGACGGGCACATAGACCTATGTGCCCCTTTTTCCGGCAATCACGTTAAACAATCTGCCATGTTCGTGTCTATATGTCCTGCAAATTTCAAGTCAATATCTCTATTCGTTAGTTTGGTAGAAAGAAATATGTACCGGTAGAAAAGTTTCAGCAAGTTAATACTGTCGCGCGTCTTGCTTTCGGACCCTGCTGGCGGACAAGACCTCAACTCGACTATGATCAAGTTTTGTTCGTGGTTCAGCAATGTGTTTGATGTACAACATCTTCACATATTTTCCGTTAGAGGCCAATGATTTACACAGTGCGAGAGAAACTTTGGTCTAGTTAGATCACACGTAAAAAAAAGTGAATTAGAAATTAGCCCGTCACCGGGAAAAAGACGATCTTTTCGATTGAAACTGAATGGGAGAAATTATTGCCATAGCTAAGTGTGTGGAAAATGTTTTGGCGGCCATTTTGAATCCACGATGGCGACTTTTTCAAATTGTTGTAATATTTTTCTCAACTACTCTTGATAATACATCTTTATGCCAAATTTCGTATCTCTAGCTCAAACGGTGTGGAAAATGTTTTTGTGGAAATTTTGAATCCAAGATGGCGACTTTTTCAAAATGTAATATTCTTCTCAACTATTTTTGATAATGCACCTTTATGCCAAATTTCGTATCTCTAGCTCAAACGGCGTTAAAAATGAATTTTTGGAGTCCGCCATTTTGGATCTAAGATGGCGTCTTTGGAGACAGTCTGTCATATTATCGTAACTTAATGGTGATGATGTACCGTCATACCAAATTTCGTTTTTCTATCTCCAGCCGTTTAGGCTGTGTATTTTATGAAAAATTCATTTTGGATCCAAGATGGCGACTTTTTCAATATCTTAGAATATTATCTTAACCTACTGGTGATGATGTACCGTCATACCAAATTTCGTTTTTCTAATTCCAGCCGTTTGGACTGTGGCACCATGAAATCTTTGATTGCCGGAAAAGTGCACATAGCATGCATACACATGTTTCACTATATTTTCACGCAAACTTTGAATTCTATGAGGTTAGTTAACAGTTTTCAAATCTGATTCTATGCGCTTTATACTGGTGTCAACGACATAAAAATTCTTTCACAAAATTCTTGGTAATATTCATCCTAAATCTTGATCAGCTGTTTACCAAAAATGCGTTTTTGCGCTATGTGCCCTTCTTCCGGCAATGTCCTCAACTTAACTTCTTTGTTCAATAAAAAGCAAAGCTAACACAGCAAAAACCTCTGGGATCATTAAGTCGATACTTGCTTGGGACAAATAATTGATACCCCCATAGGAACTCGGCAAACTTCGCCTCAATATATAGGGAAGGTTTAACATAAAAAGCACCTTAGGCACCATGGTGTTTGTTCAACTCCTTCCAAAAAAATTACACAAAATGTTTAAGAAAATAAAAATTAAAAGAACAAAATTTCACACAGCTTTCAGAAACAAATAGTGCAACAAAGATTCTCCACCGACAAATGTGTATTTAGTTCAATCCTGGCTAGGAGAAATAGAAAAATGGAGAAGAATAAACCGACCTCGAAGACCTTACGCTTAGGCGAAAGGGTAAAAAGGTTGACAAAAAAGATAGCAGCTTTATCACTTGCTACGCTTAGTAAAAAGTGGCAGAAACACAATGTAACCAAATGAATTTATAAAAACATCATTATTAAAGACATTTCCAAAAGTTTTACGCACGATAAACACGAGAAAATGAAATTCTCTTTTAATTATATTTTCTACAAAAATGCTAAATCAAAGGAAAGAATCCACAAATAACCAAAACAGGCATTGATTTCATTCATAAAGGAATGAAAGAGACAAATAACAAAGATACAAAGAAAACTTGTATCTATTAATATCGATATAATATTTGGCTTGTGAGAGACAGACGGACAAATACTACAATGCGAAATCCTAGAAGCAGTTGAGTGTAAGGGCAATGCAAAGCCAAGATGTGCGACAAGAGATGGCAGCACTATCTCCGTATATTCTAATGTATTTTTATCGTTGCACGAAATTTCGATGCTGCTCCTACAAATTCAAGCCTAGAGAGTTCAAACTTTCAGGGAAGAAAGTTCATAACCAATTCAAGAGTTCTATTTGTGCCGAGTTTTCATTTTCTTTCTTTCTCATTGTTTAAATCGTTTCATTGTTGTTATGGATATAACAATGAAGCACTTTCAACAATGAAGAAGAAATAAAATAAAAAATCGGTACGGGTAGAACTCTGCAATTGGTTATGAACTTTCTTCCCTGAACGTTTGCACAAAAAAAAAAAAAAAAAGTAGGAACAGCATTGAAATTTCGTGCAACGATAAAAATACATTAGACATATACGGAGATAGTGCTGCCATCTCTAGTCGTACACCTTGGCTTTACATTGCCCTTAAAAAGTTTATTGGGGTCCAGAATTATTCATGAGACGCGAAGTCCATTTAGCTAGAGAAGCTACACAAGTAGTTTCCACTGAATATACTGCACATATCAGGCAAAATAATGTTCCCACGCCCAAGTGAAAGGAACTGATGATTGAATTCCAAGGATGTGGGCTTCGATTTCCCAAAGGTTGAGTCAAATCACATGTTGGTTTGGCAACCGAAACTATAGGCTAGTATCAAAACCGACACTGGTCTGGTTGTCTCGACTTAAATAGAGAAATAGATAGATAATTCCAAACTCTTGAATTGCAATGCCATTCTTGTAGATCAGTTTTGAATAATAGTGTGATAATTGGCTCATGTGCTTCATCAGATCAAGCAACTGATCCCTCAACTATCAGGACCGGTGCCCCTTCAAAAGGTTTGGATTGGTGACGGGCCTGGGTTAAATCAGGTCTAATATATGTAGTCGTTTCACCTTACCGTTTCTCTATTACTTATCGGCGAAAGCTATGTGTGATATTTGCTGCGAGATAATGCAATATATACAGGGTGTTGTAAATCAACACCGACATACCTACTTCACGAAATTTCTGATATGAAAATAAGAGAAAAAATTATAGACCATCGAGGATGCTCAAATGCTTCGTTACGACGCTATAGGGTTCGGGAAGTGTGGGGAAAATGAACTCTAAAATAATTCCAATACCATTAAGAGTGGAACTGAGGCGGCATGGCACCCTCAGACTTGCGACCTGCTCTATCCAAAACTGTATCTTCCAAAATTATGCAATGGGTGCGCAAGAGATGGCTCAAAGAAAGCAGGGGATTCCCAGACATTCTCTGTACTAAATGTGGATACAAATAAGCGCAAATAAGACTGCTTTCCGTATGAGTATAGATGATAAACGTAATCACTGGCATCTAACCGGGCAATGACAGCCTGTTTTAATGATAAAAAGTACAGTAAATATGTTTAAATCTATGTAATTCACTCCTGTTTGTTATGCAACCACGCATTTGTTTTAAAATCGTTCCGCAAAGGTATCTGTTTGATATATCGACAAGGCCCACTAAATCTTTCCCAGCCCCCTGAAGTTTTCGGCTGGCTACGGGCCTGCTGAAACGATTTGGCATTTAACTGATTGTAGAACACTTTAGAATTTGGGGTTTTAAACGTTTTTTAAAGACATGCTTTTCTTAAACAATTCGTACTAAAAAGTAAAAAAGAATTTTGTTTATGCATGACTAAAAAGAAAAGCACGCTGAGCGCCAATTGAAGAATTTACAAAGTGACTGTATATGAGACAGCGCCTCATGCTTTACTTTTTAGTCATGCATAAACAAAATTATTTTTTTTACTTTTTTAGTACGAATTGTTTAAGAAAGTGTGTCTTTAAAAAGGTTTTTAATTATTTTTTTATTATATTTTCGAAGACTTCTATATTAAAACTACCGTTCAAATGAATGGAAAAGTTGATAATTTGTTTAACGAATAGCTATCAAAATCAATTTAATCAACAATAACTATTTTAGTAATTACTTTATCAAAATAGCACTTACTTTTTTGAGAAGAAATTTACATTTCGTTGCTCTTCGTAATGTTCATCAAATCAAAATTAATAATTCACATAAAGAAACTCGTAAGTTTTTGAATTAAATGTTCGTGGGTATACCTATATTTTGCTTAAAGATGAGATTAACTAATGATCTTTTAACTTGATATACTTTTTGAACTAACTTGGAAAATGAAGTATCAAGAATAGATTCAACAGATTATGAACAAAGTTATTTTATTTTCAAACTGAAAGCGCATATTTATATATAACTGACGAAATAAAATGGTTTTATAAAAAAAAAAACACGAGCTAAACACGTTCTAATCTCAACAATGTAAAATGTAATTCAAAAGTAATAACAATCATAGCCAATAATACCTATTCTTTCACCACTTGTATATAAATAAAGATAACAAGAAATATAGAACTTATAAAAGTAAAATATTTTAAGAAGCACCTGAGATACAAACGATTCAGTGCATCAAAATAGCTTCTTCAGTCACAATGTTTAGAAGCATAATTATTTTTAGCGCTGATACGTATTATAGCATTCCCGAACGTACCCTGTCTAGATGAAAGAATATTCAATATACTGTATGTGTGAGACATATGTATTATTACTCTCCGGCTATGGGCGTAGGATTTTAAACCTGAAAGGCGAGATGAAATTAGTATTGACTGACCAACCCGTGGAAACAGACTCTACAGTGAATATGGATATATGGTCCGCCTCCTACTACAGGAGACAGAGGGATGCTTGTAAAGGACAATGTATGTAAAGGCGGGAACAAGACACATGCATAAAACAAACAATTAAGGTTCTCTTTAACCTTTATTTAGAGCTCCGTCCACTTCAGGAGCTCTAGCAGAACTGCTATTACATACAGCTTGCACTGTTTATATAGGTACATGACATAGATATGCAATAAAATTAGACTGTCTCCCATAAAGGTTTTGCAAAATTTGGTAAATTACTTTCTATATATTTTAAAAGTCTTTGGGTATATTATTATTATTATTTATAATGTCTGGCTGTTATAGTCTGTTCCAAAAGTATTTACACAAAATAATATTCCATAAAGAAATTTAGGTATACTAAAGATTTACATATGTCATTTTATAGATACATTTCATATTACTAATTCCAACGGGTGATTTTATATAAACTATTAGGGGAGTCTCACACAAGAATGTACGCATCTCATAGGATGCGAGGTGACGTTACAGCGCACCCGTATGAACGTCAGTGAATAAGGAAAGATATAGGGTCTGTCCTGCCTGTCTGTCTGTCCCTCGCCCCCTAGATCTCAGCAACTACAAGTCAGACAGAGTTGAGCCATACACTGTTGGTTTCGTCAGGATCTCAAACGATGGGGGAAACTTATTACTTTGACTCTAAAACTGACAGGTCCTTTTCATGTACTTAGAATTCTTCATTTTTCCTATGTATTTTCACATGATATGTTTGACCCCCCCCCCCCCCCCCATGGATCTCATTAACTACAAGTCACTCATAAATGAATGATACACCGTTGATTCGTCATGGTCTGAAACGGTGGGGAAAATTATAATTTTGACCCTAAAAGTGGCAGGTCGTTTTGAATCGTTTGGTATGCTCCATTTACATTTCTCCTATATCTTAGTAACTACAAGTCCGACAGAGATAAGCCAAACATCGTTGGATTTGCAAGTCTCAAACCATGGAATAACCTATCACATAAGCTCTAAAACTGGCAGGTCCTTTTTCAATTGCTTAGTATTCTCCGTCTGTATGTTTCTTTGGCCCCCTATATCTCCGTAACTACATGTCACACAGACATGAATAATACACCGTTGGACTCATCATTATCTGAAACGGTAGGGGAAATTATCAGTTTGACTCTATAACTGACAGGTCGTTTTGAATCGCTCAGTATTCTCCATTTGTGTCCCTAATAGATATCTGTAACTACAAGTCCGACAGATATGGTCTACACCGTTGAATTCGTCATGGTCTGAAACGGTGGAAGAAGCTATGAATATGACTAAAACTGGCAGACCCTTTTCAATCGTTTAGTATTCTAACCCTTCCTAGATCTAAGTAACTACAAGTCACACAGAGATGAACCATGCACCGTTGGATTCGTCATGGTCTGCAATTGTGAGGAAAACTATGAATGTGACTCTAATACTGGTAGGTCCTTTTCAATCGCTTAGTATTCACCATTTGTGCCTCTGCGAGATTTCAGTAGCCACAAGTTCGACAGAGATAAGCCATAAACAGTTGGAACAGTCGTGGACACCAGTAGGAAAATTATGAATTTTGAATTTATTTTAAGTCCTTTAGACAACTATGGCTCAGGCGTATGGATGATGATGGGATGAATTGGTGGAATGAAGAAAGTGGGAGGAAACGGAAGCACCCCGCGAAAAACACAATGTTTGTCCACTACAAAGCCCACATGGCATGAGCAAGGATTGATCCGACGACCCCTAGCACCAGAGGTAAAAATAAAGATAAAATGAAATTTATGGGCGGTAACAGCACTATGGCTTACGCCCGTCCCGAAGCACAAGAGGTAAACCAACTGATCGATCCGACGACCCCTCTACCAACTGAGCCACCGTGGCCCTTTGTCTATGACTTTGTCTCTGAAACTGACAGGCCCCGGTATTCGCTTACACTCTAATTTGTCCCTACGACTTTAACTCTTTCTTTTGGATACGTTATAAGATAATTTTAATTTATACGGGGGCGCTTTGGTTTTGTCTACAATAAAACCATTACTTAGCTTATTTATTATTTATATGCCTAAACATATGACATGTATTTAATCGTGTAACAGAATGGAATTGAGAATGTAATCTCAAATTATGCATTTCTTAGGGTATCAAATGAGACATCGGAAATTCATCATAAATGATGAACATAAATATTCCCTCTGACAGATCAACTTTAGCATTTTTGCTTTCCAATTTAGCTATCTCCATTCATTGTTTAAAATTTCTCATTTAAAAACCAACATCGTTTTGAAAAAAGAAAAAATATTTCATTGAATAGATCATCCAGTTCCAACTGCTAAAATGTTCTACCAAATGCAGATAGTGGATGGAAATGCCTTCTCGTCTGAATTTTCTGTTAGACGATCCCGAACGACCATCTGAGATATTCAAGAGCTTCATGAAACAACGTGGATATCGGGTATTGCAACAAGACAATGGTCCTTGTCCTCTGTCCATGGTTGTTCAGACATGGTTAGAAGAGTATTCCAGTGGCTTGGTCACTTGGTCACCCATATATGAACTGCGTGGAATTAGAGTTGTACGCTGTGAAGAGATCCACTGCAGCTGTGGACCCACGGCCTACATGTGAAATGGAGATATCTGATGCTGTGCATACTGACTGGCTCGATATACATGTGAAAGATTTCGTGCACTTGTGCATTTCACATATTATCGAGTGGGTGCTCTTCTCTACGATCAAGATGACCTGGCTCATTACAAGGTGGCCATTCTATGAATTATAGCATATCAGTGTATAATGCTATGGCATTCTGGCTTAAGTTTATCCATTGCTCTTACATAAGCTATATCGACTTCAAACGCCCACTTACTCATGCAACTCTCATGTTATCATAGGGTATTGGCAATGAAAATGTACTATTGATGAGATTTTTCTTTTACTTGTGGAACACGAGAAATGCATGGCTCAAGACACGAATTATAACAATAGGCTTGGTGTTACTACTACTACCAGGTGCATAACAAAGTATGACTAAGCGTAAGCAAATAATATAAAAAACTTTCTTCCAATCGATATGAAATGCCAATATGAACGTGTCTCACACGAAGGTCACGCGAACAAAATTTCCCCACCCCTCAACAACAAATTTGTGTAATTTATAAACAAGAGGCTCATAGGCTACATAACCGTGAAATGTAAAATAGAGGATAATAGGATGTTTAGTAGATAAATAAGTGAAATTTTCAAACGTAGATTTCAATGTTGCTGATGACTGCGTTTTCCTAAGGTTTATCCATTGGGCCCAATATTTATCTGAATTATGAATTGAAAGCTAAGTCAAGTTTTAATTGTTCTTTCCTTTTAGAATAAAATAAAACACTTAATTACCAAACGTACACAATTAGCAATGATCTATATATTTAAAATAGTTGCATAAAACATTTTTCCAGTAGCTCAGCAATTTCTACTGGACCGATCTTTCATGATTTTTTTTAAAAATATTTATGCCTAGATATATTATGAAGCAATCGTATCCCTTTCCTGCTTACCAACTTTGAATAAAAGAGAATCAAAATTTTCTTCCTATGTATTTCTTATGGGAGTTCTCTTTGCAGATATTTGTCCAGTCTTCCAGCAATTTCTACTTACCCTAATTCCACTAATATATATATTTTATCTAAATGTTTGTATTTATACCTAGTCGCATCCCTTTCCTGCTCACCAACTTTGAATAAAGGAGAAAACCACCAATCTTGGCATACATGTCAGTCGACACAATAGAACAATTGTGTACCGCCCCCCAAACCCCAACTGTCAGTGTTGCCAAACCTATTTCAAACTTCAAATTCTACCAATGTGTTTACTTATACAAATCTGCACGTGCCCATTGATTTACACCACATTTTGTGCACATATGAATTTTGTATTGTAACTGGTCATAGAAATACTCTGGTCGCCGAAATTTTCAGTGTTGCCA
Organism: Lepisma saccharinum; assembly: GCA_022664845.1. Lineage (NCBI taxonomy): Eukaryota > Metazoa > Arthropoda > Insecta > Zygentoma > Lepismatidae > Lepisma > Lepisma saccharinum. The sequence goes on from JAGDQP010000009.1 coordinate 260,835, forward strand.
AAAATTACCAAAAATGAATGTTTTAAATTGCTTCCATACTATTAAACGGATCAGCACAAAACTTAACAATTAGGTACAGAGAGATATCAGAGCCACAGGCGCCACAGTTGTCAGTGTTGCCAACGAAATTCAATAATCAAATTGCTTATATTCCATTGGACAGATACTGATACTGGACAGATCAGAGAAATGCTCCGGGCCCCATAGGTGTCACAGTGTGTCAGCGTTGCCAATCAATTTTAAAAAAATCAATATTTCAACTTGCTTCAATTCCATTGAACAGATCAGCAGCAAACTTGGCATTTAGATACGGGGTAAGCACGGAGAGGTACTCCAGGCGTCACAGGCGTTATAGTTATCAGTGTTACCAACTAATTTCAAGAATTCAATATTTGAAATTGCTTCTAAGTTAAGGACGTATCCGCAGCATATTTGGCATTTAGGTACTGGGAGATATCAGAGAGGAACTTCGGGTTCCACAGACGTCACAGTGGTCAGTGTTGCCAACCAATGAAGAAGAAAAATATTTCAAATTGCTTCAATACATTATACGAATCAGCGCAGAAATTGGCATTTAGGTACTGAGAGAGATCAGAGAGGTACTCCAGTCGCCGCAGGCGTTCCAGTTGTAAATGTTGCCAAAGAAATTTTAAAAAAGCACAGTTTCAAATTGTTTCCATCCATTGGACAGATCAGTTTCAAACTTGATATTTAGATACTGGGATAGGTCAGAGAGGTACTCCGGGTCGCGCAGGTGTCAGTTGTCACTGTTACCAACCATTTTTTTAAATCAATATTCGAAATTACTTCTATTCCATTAGACAGATCAGCACCAAACTTGGCTTTTAGGTACTGGGAGAGATCATAGAGATACTCATGCGCTGCATATGCCACATTTAACAGTGTTGCCAGTCAGTTTCAAAACTTTCATATTTCTTCCATACCGTTGGACATATCTGCACCAAACTTAGTATTTACATACAAGGTTGTATTTGGATATAAATCAACAAATATTACAAATTAATGACTATTTCTAGCCAAATTATGAATAAACATATTTTTACTTCTTTTTAATGTACACTAGAAAAGATATACATGTGACTATACCTTATCAATACATCCTGAGTATCAGCGGTAGTAGGACAGGTACCCTCCCTTCCCAAATCAGTTTGAACATTTCAACGTTTTTTCTTCTCTGGACCATGGGGATTGGTTATCTACATTTCAACTTTTCAATTTTATTGATTACATTTCGTATAATACCTAACTACATTGAATTCAATTTTCACATCTCATAGTCAAAAAAAGCATTTATGAAAAAATGTAAGTAAAAATATTTTTTAGAAAATCCACTCATGGGGTTTGAACAGTCATCGTTAAAAGTATAAAATATTACAAGGAGTGCCGGATAGTCAATTTCGCCTTCATACCAACATGTTAGCCATCACGAGCATTGTAAAAACTTGCGAACTGAAACAGTACAAGCCATTCATTTGAGTCATTTCTGTTATTAAAAATATATTTTTGATGATTCAACATATTGGTGTGTTGTACCACAGATATATTAACTCTGTTATCAAGTAATTATGTACTTTCTTTCTCTTGTTTTCTATTTTAAAACTTCCGAGTAAAGAAGTTCAGTATTGTAAAGAGTTTATGCAAGGACTCTGCAAATCAACTCACTGAAACGTTTAAACTACAAAGACCCTGTTTTTAATCAAAGAACAAAAAGCTCTTGCACTTTGACAATGTTGCGAAGTGAAAAGTGTAGAGTTCAAGCCCAACAAGTCAGTTCGTGAAACGGTTCTCAGGTTTTGAACAAATAGAGGCTTCTGGTGGAAGTAAATTATGCCAAAATTTATAATTTGTTCTCTATACATTATCACTTAAACAATCACTTTTACGTAATAACAACAACACTTTTCCGGCTATTTACAGAGAATTTTTAAAGAAATAAAGAAGTTGAAAATTTTTAATTATCATAATAGGCAGCGACGAAAACTTTTTCCATGTTATCGAACTTTGTTTATGGTGCTGAATGGTGAGTCTCTTTTCAACACTTATTATGACCTCTATACAAACGATGAAAGTCATCGTAACAAAGAAGTGTTTAAAGTGAAAATCCACATCTTGGTCGTTCCATGTTTGCCTGCAAGTTATTTAAGTACTAGTCTTTCTGCACTTTCCGAAACTAATTTTAATACGATCAAAATATTATGCACTAGCTGATTTGCCCGCCCGTTGGTGCGGGGTGAATAAATATGTTGGCAACACTTTGGAATGAAGAATCTGTAGTTCAATTATCCAATTTTATGTATGTAGCTCAATTGCAATTTAAAATGGCTTAAAATTTAGTCTCTTTTACCTCCTGTTGGGGAAGAAAACTTTCAATATTGTCAGTAATTGTTCTTTGTCTTAAGGAACACACATGCCAAGTATCTAAGTTTAACAGTTTTCGAGTTGCACTGCTTTAGAGGTTTTCGTCCCCTCAATCTCTTGGTATGTCGATTAGAAAAAACTTTTTGTTCCATCAGCCCCCCTCGTGGAGTCGCATCGAAAAACTGAGATAGCCGTTGCTACTGAATTGAAAAGAAGATTTTTATACCAAATATCGAATTTCACTCCACTCCCCGCAATTTATCCTGTTAGGTGGTGGAAACCTTTTAATGTGGTAGTTAATTCCTCTAGGTCCTGAGGAACATGTGTGTCGAATTTTGATCGAATCCGTGAAGGGATGTGGAAATACAAACAGACAGACCTTCAATTTTATATGTATATATAGCAAAAATTTGAGTATACCTACAATCCGCTCTATTTCACCAACTAATTGCTATAAGCAGATCTTTAGTATTTTTCATATTTGTATATGTCAAAGCAGTGCTGGGTTTTCCTTAACCCAAGCTCAACTATTTTTACATTTCACATGTTTACATTTGCATCTGATATCTGGACATCATTTTTCATATTAAACTGCATATATTTTCTTATTGTGAGTAAAATAGCAGTAAAATATCGTCAGTCAAAGAAGTGGAGATAAGAACGAAAATCGAACCAAATTTTATTCGAATATAAATTTACTATGTGTACGTTAATTTCTGTACACTCAAAACGGTGTTTAATGTCCGTTCAAACGCACAACACTAGTGAACGTAGCTAAAGGTTAGACATAATTGACACATACTGAATTAAACTTGATTTGTCAAGTTTGTTGACAAAGTTGTCAACTTGATATTGTTTCTCAGAGAATCTTCGTACACAGTAATAAATTATTTTACTAACGTTCCCTTGGTAACTACCCTGTTTACAATTTATTCTATGGAGAACCTTCTACCTTATATCTAATTAAGATTTCCTTGCAAATTTTTTTAAACCAAATTCTCTTTCACTGCCTCTAGAGAATTTTGTTTCCACATTTTGTCTAATATGCTTATTACAATAGCAACGGGAAGTTAGTATTATTAGACTTGGAAGTACAATGATCTGACTTGTACAAAAACAAAGAAACTACAATATTTTTCTAAGTTTGATAATAATGTAGTTTCGAGCAAACTCGTGTTAAATTCGGAATCCCACTCCTTCCCAAAATAATGAAGCTTTTGTGAAAGAAGGAATCTAAAAATATGGACATTATATGACGGTGACTATGATTAGAAAAAAATATACTGTTAAAGGGTCGGGAAAGTTCCTTGATGTATCCCATAATCTTTAAGACAAATGTCAGTATTTGCAGTTATCGGCAGTGGTACTAGAAAAGCACCGAGTAATTTCTTTAACCTCATTTTAAGGACCCAGTTTTGAGTTCCAGTGTAATTTAGGCACATGCGCAGAAAGGAAAAAAGGCTTTCTAATTTTAACAATATGTCCAGTGTTTTCTGACGCGACCTTGATCACTTCTTTTCACAGAAAAGAAAAATACTCTCAATAAATGGGAATTCCGATCACTAATTTTGAAATAGAAACGTGATTTGGCATAAATCGTGAGATGAACTTAGTTTACGTTTTCGGGGTTCGGGAAACACACTTCTAACCCTCTATACTATTTTGACGTAGTAATTTCTTAAGAGTGGCAGACAAGTCGTGTTCAAATCTCACTTCAGGCTTAATTATTTTTTCTTTTTCTCCCAGTTTTCCTGAAAACTGAATGATACCTGTTTTTTATTAGACAAGTTATTGGAAATTTCTAGCATTTTCCAGGATTTTTTTTTTTTACAGAATTCCAACATAATTTAAATCCCATTAGCACATGGCCTTATACGATTTTGCATAGAACAAGCAAATTGTGAACACGAAAACATGGAATACCTTAAAGAAGTATTAGAATGACGTACGAAATTAGGGTAATCTAATGCATATTCTCAAACAAGGATGGATTTATATCTAAACACTAATGCGAGTGAAGGTAAAGACTGATCTAATACCATCACAATATTATGCATAAAATACTTAAGTATTCCTCAAATCCGTTCCATTTCAAGACTGCCTTAAGCAGATCTTTGGTATTTTACATATTTTCACGTGTCAAACAAAGCAGTGCTTGTTCTTCCAGAATCAAGCAATTCGCTATACAAGATCAACATTAACAAGAGAAATGCATACTAGGCTGCTGAGTTCGACAAAGACTTTCTTCGCCTTTGGAATTATCGATCCAGATCCTTTATCTTCTTTTTTTATCTTTTGTCTGTTGTTATACATTGTCAGAAGTGTTATTACAATCTCAAACTTGCGTGTTATAAGAAACTGTATTGTGATGTGTTTGTTTTAATGAGTACGTCAAAATGACTATTTTTATTTTCATTTTCACTTTAGCTATCACAAATTGCCTGTCGCATATCCATTAGCTCCTTATTCAGCAGATGTCGTCTAGTCTTTGTGTTCTAGTAACTTTGCCACTTTCTTTCTTAGCCATTAATCGTGTCTGACAAAACAGAAGATGGAAAGTCAGATTGCTATAAATAAATAAGATGAATCTACAAGTTCCAAAAGGTGCATAGCAAGGTAAATAAAAGTACACTTTGAAACTGAACTTGTTCTGAACTCTGAAAGCGAACTCTTGACATCTTATCTCAATTGCGATACAGTAGTTACTGTGCATAAAATATGAAGGATGAATCTCCACCTTCATACGTTTTCATTACATAAAGGTATTGTAATCAATAAAAAGTAACTCATGAAATCTTTTATATAGTCGCCTGTATTTACTTTCCTTTCCAGACATTTTTATATGCACATACATTTCTGGCAACTATGGACGAGAATTTATGAAGTCGTGAAATAATTGCACCTCTTATTTTTTCAACGACTTACTCAGAATCAATTCCACTTTAGAATTTACGAAATGGGCGTAAGTTATTGTGATGTACCGTCCATGCCATCAATTTTATGTTTCACTTTACTTCATAATTTATTTCAATCTAAAACAGGTGCTCCAGAATTCAACGATAAATCTCGCTTGGCGATACAATACATTTGACGTGTGAACATTCAGTTTCTGTCAATAATTTTCTCGTGTATGTTTCATTCAATCAAATAAAATCTCCTCTATTCACAATCTTCATACTTTCTGGCCCAGCTGTACAATATCGAAACATCATCTTTACACAAAACCTTTCGCCAACAGAAGCAGAGAAGAATATTTTAAAGAACAAGCTAAAACTTGTAGCTGAAAAGAACCGAATGATAAATTCGGAAACATTGCCTATTATTCAACAACATACAAGCGACCTTTTCTCTTATAAAATGAGGGACCGCGGTGGCTCAGTTGGTACTCAGTTAGAGATCCAGCGTCTTACTGACTGGACTAAATTACCAGCCTTAATAAAATACTAGATCAAAATAATATAGAGGGTCAGAAATACTTTCCCGAACTCCGAAAACATAAACTAAGTTACTGCCACGATTTATACCAAATCATTTTCTATTTGTCAATTACTGATCGGAAATCTCATTCGTTGAGAGTATTTCCCTTTCCTGTGAAAACAAGTGATCAAGGTCGCGGCAGCAAACACTTGACCAGCATTAGACATGTTGCTACAATAAGAAAGCCTTTTACCTTTCTCCGCATGTGATTAAATCACACTGGAACTCAAAAGTTGGTCCTTAAAATGAGGTAAAATAAATTACTTGGTGCTTTTCTTGGATCCATGCCGATAATTGCAAATACTGACATTTGTCTTAAAGATTATGGGATACATAAGAAAACTTTGGCCGAACCAGGCGGTCGAGCGGTCTAGTGCGGTAGTCTGTCGACCCAAGGATCGTGGGTTCGAATCCCACCTCGGGAATGGAGGTTTGTGAGTGAGTTTTAACTTAGATTTAGGAGAGGACAAGTACTACAAGGGTAGAAACAAGTGTAATAAGTTGAACAAGTAAAAACAGCCCGCTTAGGGTAAAACTTAAAAATAAAAAGCACATATGTTAAAGAAAAAAATTCAGTACTTTTAAATAGGTGCGAATAACGAACCGTAAACTGTTCCTAACTACTAGATATACATTTAGAAAAAGAACTACAGGGGCCTATATCTTCAACTTTGGCGATCACGTGTTAAAAATCAAGATTCTAGTTTCAAAAAACTGCAACATATGAAATGTGATCTTCGTAATTAAATTAAGAGCTTTTCCTTTAACACTATTCTTTAAGTTATTGATAATGTCAATTTTTAAGTATCAATAAATTTTAGTAGTTCTTTGAAGTAAAATAAGAACTTCGTACCCTAAATAAAATTTATTTCTTACGCAATACCCCTAATATTCTGCTTAGGTAATGTAAGTTTCATCTTAGAATGATGTATGAGCTCGATAATCACTTTTAGAAGCTCTTCATATCGTTCACCTTTCATTTAATTTCTAATTTATTCAAAGAAAACTGTTGCACTTTTCTCTCTAGGTTCACCTTAAAGGCAAGGATTTTTACTTACAACAGGAAACAAAGTTGAAGCAATGTTAATATAATTTGCATTAGGTTTCCTCTATACGTATAGAATTGGAGAAAAGTGACTCTGCTGTAGAAAACGGAAAAGGATTCAATTTCTCAGGGATACTGGGAATAAGAGAAGAAACTAAAAGCCTGAGGTGAGATTTGAATAGAGATCGTGCAGCGTCTTACCTATTGGACCACACTGCCAATCATAAGAAACCAGTAGATCAAAACAGTAAAGAGTATCAGCAATGCGTTGCCCAAATCCCGAAGACACAAGGTAAGTTACTCCCACGACTTATGCTATGTTTTAAACACTTTTCTTTTTGTTAATTAGGGATCGGAATGCCAATTCATTGAGAATATTTCACATATCTGCTAAAATAAGCGATTACGACGGAGGCAGCAAAAAACTTGATTATCATTGCCTATATGGTTACGATAAGTCTTTTCCTGCGTATGTACGCAAATTACATTGGAACTAAAAACTGAAACGTTCCAATGACGTTAAAGAAATTACTCGGTACTTTTCCTGGATTTCTGCCCATAACCGTATATACTGATAACTCTCAGCAACATTAGCAGCTTTATTAAGGAACATTTTCAAACTTTTAAACAGTGTTCATAGTATGAACAAGTATATCATTAAAGAAATTAGGTTTCGCAAAGAAAAAAATATTTTTTAAAAAAGATTTGCAAATCGCCTTATTTACATTGGCTCTCATACAGAACTTAATTTCTTTTGAGTTACTGCAGTACCATTCTGGGCATGAGAGTTGTTCCATCAAACTAGCAATAATGCAAGAAAATATAATTAAATTTGTTTTTTCTTATCAGGCGCTCATCTTTCCAATAAATGAGTGCCCCTAATTGTAATAAGCTAGAAATTATAATAGATGTCAGTTTACTGCTCTAAATCAAGATGGCGGACATTTCACTTGCACCTACTTTTTCCAATTGTTCCTTTGAAAATCTACAAGTTTTATTTCTATGTTCTATCAATACACGAGCTATAATGTAAAATATGTTCTAGAAGAACAACGTAAACAAAATTTCAACTAGCAGAATCGTATCATGTTCGTTTGACAAGATATTAACACTTTTCAAATATGCTTCAAGAAGCAGAATATCAAGAGAATTAACTCTGTTAAGACTGAACAAAGAATTTTAATGTAGGTCAGTTTTACTCGTAAAAATTAGGAACAAAAACGAAAGTTGTTGCTCTGATTACACAAATGTGGTTTCATTCTTTAGCTATTAGCACGCTCCGGATTGTTATATCTTTCACAGGCTTTTAATGCTTATTAACTAGTTATTTCCGCGAATGGTCACTTTTATCATCGTGTATGGGATTTCGCCAAACATTCCCAATACAGCACAAAACATTGCTTAAATATCACCTTGGCCTATTTGATACCAAACATTGCACCAAACATTTTTGTAACCTTTCTGAAAGATATGTTAAAATAATTAGGACATTGCAGACTGTAATAGTTAAAAAATAAAACATTTTGACCAGGTAACTGATCTTGGAATTTTCGCAGTGAAGGCGAGTGCGTTAACCATTTGATAATCAGTCAGCAGAACGATTGTATTCAGCTTAGTATTGAAAATAAGTTAATATTTAATTTATTTCTTGTTGGACGCTAATTATCTGAATAAAATTCTGCAGCACACACGGCTGTCAATTGCTCAAGGTACGAAAACGTATGGAGTATCTCCTCAGAACTTAGTGTAAACAATTGTTACGTTGATTTAATATGATTGATGATATCTGTGAGATGTATGACTTGCTTTCACATATCACACGTATCTGAATCACTGTTCTTCTTCTAGAAGATAGGATTGTGCTGTACAGTGTTCGAATGCACTATAGGGTGGTTCGAAAAAATTCAAATTCTTATTTTCGAATCGCTATAGTGCGCAAAAGTTGCCATTGGCATTCATAAGAAAACCGCCATAAGATTTTTAAATCTGATAATATCTTTCGGTCGCGCATAGCGTCTAAATATTCCGAAATATGATAAACTTTGTTTTTCATATTTTTTAAGAAATAACTACCTTAATATTTTAGGCGTGCTATAGTGAGGAAAAGTTGCAACTGGTACTGACAAGAAAGGAAAACAAAAAATAATTAAAATTACACAACATCTTTCGATCGCGCACATGCCTTAAAATTAGCCAAAAAATGAAACATTTTACTATTTTTCGTAAATTTTAAAAATAATAGTCAATTGATATTTAAAGTCTTATGGTTTTCTCAGGTATAATATACTCGGCCGGAAGATATTATCAGATTTAAAAAACCTTTTAGCATTTTTCTTATGAATGCCAATGGCAACTTTTGCGCACTATAGCGATTCGAAAATAATAATTTGAATTTTTTTGAACTACCTTACTGTAGTACACCTTAATGTTTACATTCTTAATCGACTGTAATTGATAGGAAATAAGACAAATATAGTAGAGGGAGCACAATAAGACGTGACTATCAACTTAAAAGCATGTCCGTTTCTGATTTCGTTTAAGGATATCTCCATCACAGAGGCCGGTCCGAGAGTATAAATACTGGGACTTCTTGATTAGGCAGAGTAATTATAAAGATTTGATGCGCTAAAATCATCAATTATTATATTGAAAACTGGAAAAGCAGGTAACATGACATTTAGACAGTAATCTTTAGAGGAAATTTTAAAAAATAGCTCTGAGAATTGAATTGAGTTACATTTATGGCCTTTTGGCATCTTTGTCTCAAGCTGGGGTGGGAAAGAAGTAGACAAGGGCCTACTTTGAAGATATTATTCCGGCATTTGTCTGGTGTGATGGAAGGAAACTCCTATAATAAGCTCCGTCGGGATGACTGGACACACTAAAATGCAGTGCTCTTTCGTTTGTTTATTTTCAATCAATACAATACAGACGGAACCAATTTCAAGCCACTTTTACGGATTAACATTTTGACATAATACTCTTTGAGAGTAGATCAAAACTTATAGATGAAATATAGAGGGTATATCTTATAACAATCATTCGAGTACGCTAAATTAATAGGAAGCCAACCATAAGGGGTACCCTTTTCGAGTAAAGATGCGATAAACACCACACGATGAAGCACGTTTATAAAATCGCAGCATAGGAATTCCTGCCTTCACATTCTTAACGGCAACTGCGACTCATTTCTAGGTGAAGAAATAACCGGAACAGACCTTCTACAAGAAATCACATGTTCTCCACAGAAAACATATCGAGCAATGGGGGCAGTCTATGCAGATAGACTTTAGAAAGTCTTCAAAGCATGCTCTGGCTTCCATGAACGTTTGGAATGGCGCATAACTATTTTGAACAGTCCCTCATTATGTGGGTTCTTGATGGTCATGAATAAACGCAAATGCTATTAAAGGTATGATCAACACTCTAGATTGGTGAACAATATTTCCAGAAGTATTACAGGTTCTCACACGTGTTAGTTGAACACTCGACCCACAATTAGAAAACCACCATGACCTGCAACATGGATTAATAACTTCATTAGGTTTTATACAAATAGGAACTTACTATCCACTGGAAGCAACAGGAGATGGGACTCATCTGAACACAAAAACCGTTGTCAATCGTCAGTTGTCAGTAGTGCACCCAGCCAACGTGTTACGAATTGAACTAAGTCCAACAGCGTTAGTCTTATAGTCTAGTAAAGAGCAATAAATTTGCAGAATCTCGTAGATGAAAAGATTTTTACATTTTTTTAAAATAATATTAAGCGGAAAACTCTATTTGAATTTTGCGTTTTCAAATGTTACAATGTGAATATAATACACACTTTCTCAATCACATGAAAGAGATTTTATCACTGTGTATGGAAGGTGACAAACACTCAGATGAGATAATGACCAAGAAACATTTAGATTAGATGGGTTTATGAAAGGCCTTCTCCCGTCCCGCGTGTCCGGATTCTTTCTCGCGAAACATTACATTAACTTCATATTAAATATGTTATACTCTTACCCAATGTTCTTTACGTTAAAACAGAATGGGCCGTCACCCAGAGTATAAAATAATCTAATCATATAAAGTTCGAGTCAAGTAATCTATGAAATTGTGTGCTCGCATCTGTTCTATCCGTTATCATTGTACCACACACCCTCGACAAACATAACAGAAAAACCGTTCCATTATAGTAATTTGTATACAATAATGCTTGTTAGTATAAACTATTGTTATGTCTCCATGACAGTCTTGTTCTTTTTCATTTATCAGTCATTTTAATCTAATGAAATATGCGTATTAATGAAACATTTGTGACCTTCTACGGTGATTTTTGTATATAGCAGAGAACAGACAAAAACAATTTGGTGAGTAAAATATTTTAATTTACGTAAATCACACTTTTTTGAATATGTGTAGCATGCAGTTTAGATCTTGTGATCGACATATATGCTTCACAGTGTTTTCGAACGTTCTTACTTGTGTTCGTATGATTAAAACATTTGATTTCACATATTTTCTGTATTTAATTTATTTCTTGGCTGCTTCAGTGCTTCGCTATATTTATCATCTCCGTCTCTCATGTCTACTGTATTACATATTTTGGCATTTGAAAAAGAAGCTAAAGTGTTTGGAGAACAAGTTTGTCGGAATCTCTGGCTGTAGGTTGCACATGTATTCACAGTAGTAGTTGTATTAATTGTAGAAAACCAGAGCCATCACTAGAACTAGTAATTAACCTACAGAATTTGAAAAGCTTGAAAACAGGCTTCACTTGATATCTGCTCTTTGGACGTCATACCACGTTGAAAACTATACAGAAAGACATGGTCGCTGACGTGACTGAGACTAGAATCCAGAACTCCCAGTTGCCTGCCGGCTGTTCTACCATTACACTACCTGTCACGTGTAACTTTTTTGTGTATGGAGCATTCCTCTCTTCTCAGCTTACCAGCTACTGACTCCTGGTATCGAAATAAAAGTCAAGGAACACCACCTCATGCAGAGATGGATTTTCAGCAGTTACTATACACAATATCTTTGTGTAGTGAAAGTTAAGTCATATCATGATTTAAACACCCAAAAGATTAAAACGTTCTATGATGCTTATCTTAAATCTGCGTTTATGGGATACGTACTCACTAGATATCAATTTTGGATGATGATTCGTGACAAATTAAATAAAACTACCAATATATCACTTCAGTAATAAGTTCATTAATCCTTGTGCAACAAGCATAGTTCATAATTGAGCAGCTGCCAAACGTAGCCAGCGATTGAAGTCCCCTGGGTGTATTATTGAATTAAAGTTATTTAATATGAAATTTCAGTTTAACAGAAAGAAGAGAAGTTATTTAAGTTGAATTGTCGCAAACAAATAAGTTAGATAATTTAAACATTTGATCGTGTATTGAAACAAAACTTTTATAAAAGAGAGAACAGGTACATGGGAAGGAAGCTATTCTAGTCTTCGTTAGAGGTATTATTAAAGATTTACTCATTTGTATTGAGAGTAAAACTCTACGAAAAGATATAAGAACCGATTGTGAACCGAGGTCCTTCTGATTACAAAGCAACTACTTTTCAACAAGTTACAGAGTTCCACGTTATCCCATCGAATTCATATCCTTAAAACTTCATTTGAAATCATTTTTGAAGGTAACTGCTCTTCCGCAATATAAAGGCACAGTCTTTCGCATACGATATTCCCTTCTACTAATCTCAACTGACGTTCTGATACCAAACAATTCTGAACAAACCAAGTTATCTAAAAGGTAATAAAACAGTTTTAAATAGAGCTACAAGCACGAACTCCCGTTTTTTTTTTGTTTTGTTTTTTATCACGACAGACCAGTTTATTACTACTCAGTTGCTTTCAATCGATATTTTCAATTGCTTGTCACAACAGAAATGAAACTGTATGATAAATTGCTATCATGTCCAGTCTAAGTGTTTCTCTTCTATTCTCGCCGATGCACTCATTACCGTAAATTAAACGTATACGAAAATTAACTTTGCAATTACTTACTGGGAGCAGTGAAATTTATAAATTAGATAGTCTGCGTGAAAGTTTTTATACCTGCTATGTGAACATGGGTAAGACTACATAATCAGTCAACATTCCTAACATAAAAGCGAATACTCACTCTTATTTGAGTGAGGTACGATTTGAGAAAACTACCATCATATTTTTTATTCTGGTTTACTTGCTTTAAATTAACTTTTTTAAGACTTTCATCTTCTAAAACAAAACACCTTTGAAAATGCAAAATGAAGACCACAGGAAAAGTACGTGCTTTGTCTATTTTCTTGATTTGACAAGACAGCGTTTTCAAAGTTCACAATTAGCATTGCTTACATCAAATAAATATTTACTTGTTAATAGACGAAGTATACATATTTTCTTCCTGTATGATAGTTGTGTTTTAAAACAAAGTGCCTCCAAAGAGCTAACAGATGGTACTCTTATCTAAATTTGGACAAAAATGAATAAAGCACGTTTATTTCCTCTGGTCTTCAAATGCAAATGCTGATTTTAAACTACTTTAGTACATATTTCCCGAACACAAATCCTATGTGGGTAGAAAGGAGCAACTCGGGCAAACGTTAGAAAACATTTCTCGAAAAACGTTCTTTTTACATTACTTTTAATAACTAGAAACTTAAGAGAGAAAATAAGCTTTTAATGATTTTAAGTCCGTTCGTCGTGTGTATGAACGTACCTTCAGAAGTTCGAACCTAGTCCAAGCAATCATCTTTACTGAAGTCTTTTCTACAGTTATACCGCGATCTCAGCAAACAGAATGTCTGGGTGTCTGAATACTAGATTTATTTTTAAATTTTTTATTAAATCTTCATCTTGTCTCATCATTGATTTATATACCTCATCTTCTGTAAAAGGAAGAGATCTGACATCCATTCAAAGTACCGTCCCGGTATTTACCAGTGGGAAAATTTCCGTTGACTAACTTCAGAATGGATTTCAATCCATATCCGCTTAAACATCTGTCATTATTAATGCCGGAATTGTTACATAATTGATTAAGTCATTTGCCAAATTAAGTTATCGTCAAGAGAAACTTTCACATCTCTTATGTGTCAGCGACAGGCACTAATGCAAATTCAAATTAAAATATACATGTATGTAACAAGTATACGTACCGATAAGTTTATAGTTTACACTTAGAACAAACCCTATGAAAACGTACTGAAATGAGCGTAGTGACACTACTGTGAATTATTTAAATGAAAAACCCAACCAAATGTAAACGTCCTGCTAGGCTTAAAGCCACCAGATTAAAAGTTGCGGGATAAATCCAAGTCGATGAACCCAAATTTGAAATCAGTTTAACTCTAGCTGCTTTTGTCTTGACTCTAGAGTGATATCTGAAAATGGAGAAAGCTAACCAAATGAAAATCATCTTCCGCTCTTAGAGTTACCAGATTAAAAATGATCGAATAAATCGAGGTCACTGAAACCAAATTTGAAACAGCTTACTTTCTACCTGCTTTTATTGCTGCGCTAGCCTAAGTAAAATTGCAATACCAAAATATTTTGGGTTCTCTGAAATCCCAAATATGAATGGCATTATGCTAATGCATATAATATTTAAATACACACATAAGATGTTTGGAGCAAGTTTTCCAAGATCCAGATGGAAACAAAATGTTTGTTTTAAAAGGGGCAAACAAATCCTTTGCTCTAAATAATTAATTGTTTAAAAATTTCTGGTTCCCAGTAATACATACGGAAAAAAATGGACGGAACACAGGTTCACTTGTTCTCAGTTCTGTGCGCTACCATTTTTTTAAAATTAAAATTCTGATTACATGCTATTATTTTTATCGTTCTATGATGTCTCAATATTAATTTAAAACAACAAGCATGGCGAAATTTGAACTCTAAATCTCACGGATGTCATAATTGGACTTTTAAACCAACGCGGATCGAAGTCAACGGCAATATCGCTACGATAACATCTAGTTAGTATTGTGGGAATACGGGACGTGCTGAAACTTGCAATCCTATGATCGAAACTGCAAATTGAAGTGAATTTCTTTATGGACTTTAGGCATCTATAGCTCAGGCTGAGATAGGACAGGGAAAAGGATGATAGAAGGAGTCGGTCAGTGCCTAAGTACAATGTATCATCTCGGCATTTGTCTGATGTGATTGAAGGAAAGCCCTGGAGAAACCCCAGTCAGGACCATCGTCCACTGATATCGAACTCAGGATCTTCCGAATACATCGAAACTACACAGCAGCTCATTGAACGTACAAGAACTGTAATAAGTTTTATAGAACATTGTTTACTTCAGCATCTAATAAACTATACAGTGGTATTCAGCATTTTTAATGTTCTTTCAAAGATGAAAATCTGCCATATTGCATTATTTAACAAGCGAATTATTTGGATCATGTTTGGTTAAATGCTGCTCTTGTATTCCTAACAAGCAAAGAAAAATAACTGACATTTTCTGTAAAATGAATCAATACATGAGAACAAATCGAAAATATTTGTGGGTAATTTACAAATAAAGTTGAAATTTATTTCCAAGTTTATTAATTTATACTGTAAACAGCTTTAAGTACCTCTAACAATGAAAAAAAATTGTCAATTTCACTTAAAGTAACCATGGTGTAATAGCTAGCGCTGCGTACCCGAAGAATCGATGTTCGTACCTTGTTAGCCACAGAGTTACATTTACACAAATGGAAACTAAACCATATAAACAACTAATTGTCTCGAGAAATTTATGTGGTCTCTGTTATTGTTAACAAATTGTTTATTATTTCCGAATAAATAATTTTCTGGGTATAGACAAATGTAATTACAAAATAAAGAACTGTGAAATAAAGAACTAGTGAAGAAAATCGAAAAAATATATATATATAAAAAGAACATCAGGATAAAGTTAGAAATTAAATAGCGAGCATGAATTAATTTATTCTGTCTAATTGGCGTTTAAAAGATATCACCATATAAAAGAGATTGCCAGAAAACTGTACTTCATGTTGTAGATGATGCTTCAAACCACTTATTTATATTCAGTGATGTTGCTCATATGAAAATATATATTATCTTTTTATACGGATTTCAAGTTCGGAATTATTCTATATCGTTAACGTTATTGTCGAATACTCTTTTGAGGACAGCTTATATTAGATTAAGGAGGTATTCAAACTACTAAGTTGGAGAGGCCTGAGCTAGAGATGCCTAAAGGCCATAAATACAAGTGAAAACAAACTAATACATTCAATGTTTTCTTCCGACAATCGTACCATGATGATCTTGATTATCCGGTATCGAATATATACATTTATCCATCAGAATCTCATAAATATTTTATTTGAATTTTCTCTTCAAGATTTATTTAGTCTTACATAATAGCGATTCATCATGAGGAGGTTATCTTCCCTGAGTCAGGTGATTTGAATTTTGTTTACAATGTTTAACCAGCTTAGATGGTTTTCACTAATTTTCACCACACAAATGTCGGGACGGTACCTTAAAAGGAAGCCAGTAGCCACCTTCTTTCTATCATGAACGGAGTAGAAATTAAAGGCAGAGTTGAGTTGATACGTATAAAGCGCACAATTGTAAGAATGCAATCGTATCTTGGGAACAAACAACCAGGAAGCATGACAAACCCATGCTTGAAAAATAATTCTAGCAACAATAATTTTGGAATGTTACCTGTTGAGTGGCGGTAGAAATGATGTTGGAGCCGGAAGCATGGGTAGTGATGCTGGATAGATCTTCAGCTGCTCCTTCGTGCGAATAAACTCGCTATCATCTCCCATTTTTGGACCACCGGGTTAGGCTTCAACAGGTTGTGTGCTTCCTTAGCGCTAACTCACGTTCTTCAGTAACACTGCCTTCGTTGGGAGTGTGGAACTAGAACTGAGCTACGCACCCATTGCAAGGCGCTCGTTTGTTGTTGTTTGCGTGCTCGCCCCCGACAATCGTCGACGTGACACGTCATACTTCTATAGATTAGAACCCTCCTCCCTCATGCAAGCTGACCCACATTAGCCGCTCTTGAAGACGGGGAAACAATTCGATATGCAAATCGAATAAAAACTCAGGGCCAATCAGGCGTTACCATCAATGGGGTACAAGGACCACGCGGTGCTTAAATTCCGACTACAAGGTTTTATTTCGTTACAGTTTTCATCAAGTTAGTAAAGGTCTTCTGCGGTCACTTGCTCCAGAATTTACCGCCTTTTTTCCCTTTCATTGATTTATTGTAGTTTCGCTTTCCAACTTTCCTTGATACATAAATAAATAGGATTTACTCTGTTTCAATGAAAAGTAAGTTTGAAGATTTTCAATGTAATCTTCGAAGATTTTAAATGAGGTAGAATGTTATTAGTAATTGATACGTTTCTCTTCTTCGAAAGAAAAATGGCAGGATACGAGATTTGTGAGGGCGTAAACTGTTGACAGTTTAGTCACGAACTTCACAATTCCAAGGTGAAGTGCGGTAAAGGGATCAATATTACGTTATAAATATATGCATATCTGTTATTCGAAAATAATTTAGAGTAGTATTCTGGTTCTAATTTAGAATAAGCCGGACGGTCCCGAGTAGGAACCCCTGGCTACGTTCTTGTAATGTTTGTTCTCTAGAAAGTACAAACCGGATTTGTGAATGAAGAAATACGAAAACCACAAAACAGATTAAAGAAAGGATAATGGAACTTAAACCACGTAGTCCAGTGACTAATTTCCTGTATATCAGAATTCATTCTGTCTGAGGTTTACCCACAAATTTTTTCTGTCAAAACAGGTGAATGTCGCGATGACACTTTGTATAGTGTCTCGGACCTCTATCTTCCCACTCCCTTGCACTGAAAAATGATATATCATTTCTCAGATCAAAGACGGACCTCGGTTTATTATTTAGTCTTTCTGCTTTCGCTTTACTGATACATGTGACAACTAAAAGCATAATTTTATCTAACTAAATTTACTTCATTGAGATACTGTGCCTGGAAACAGTTAAATACCAAATAGTACATGAAGTATACATTTTTGTCATATTAGTGTACTGTATATTAGGATAAACCTCTTAATTTTTTTCAAATGACTAAAGCTAGCACATCTCGTGTATATCTACTCATCAATTTTCGATTCAATCATGTTTAAAACTTCTTTTTCATTAATTTTTTTTTAAATATTCATAGTATATGAAACATAATAATTAATTTGTTTACTTAGTTTCTTATCCGAAACGGGACAACTTACAAACCGGCCGGGACTTCATACCAGAAATGTCCTAGAAATCGTATTGCTCAAAATGGTAGTAGCATTGCGTGATTTTGTAACAAGACAAATAACAAATAAAATAATCTCCCTTCAAACACAAAGATGAGACCTATTTTAAAAGTAGTTTAATATACAACTTCGGAAAAATTCACTTTCAATGTTTAAAACAATTTTCCATTGAATGCTTATTTTAACTTGACCATTTTTAATTTTTAGTAACATCCATGCTCTTGGCCATTTATTAGTAAATCAATTAATTGAAGGCAAATGTTTGTCTTTTGTGTTCGCGACAAACCAGCACTCAATTAGTCTAATTTATGAAATTATGATCCCAAAATAATAAAAGCGTGGTAAATTAATCCTTTGTATTTGCTTTTCACAGGAACTTTGCTATTATTTATTTAACGAAGATCCATAAATAGCTAGAAATACATGTTACATGGGGTTTTCTAAGAGCGATTCACGAAAACAATAATTCCTAAATAACCAGAGCTAGAATGATAACCGTATAAAGTGCTCCACAAATTGACAACTGTAATTGGAAATGGCTGAAAGTGTCAAAATATGAAAAATTCGTCGTTTGAATTTAAAATATTTTACATACCATCGGCAGAGTTACAGGAAATGTTTACCATGTCAATGTGTTATTCTTTAGAGCCTGAGAAACTTCCACTATGAATGAAAGTGCCAGACACTATCATTGTTGTTACCGTACAGCATTATAGAACTTACAGCATTGGTTCTAGCTGTTGAATTCCCACATTTTCTGCGCCAGGACTACAAGCACTTCCAGCGTTTCCCAGGGAAGTGTCTTTTTCATATTTAGGATATATTTTTATTTTATTTAATGTTGCAATATCTAGTTATTTATTTATTTTTCTCTCTCTCTCTCTCTCATAGTG
>JAGDQP010000009.1:280304-301486 GCA_022664845.1 Lepisma saccharinum
AAATAATGAATTGGATGCTTCTCTTTAGTTCCTGTAAAATTTTCACTTCCCAAGTAGATTTCAATCTATTCTTGTATCCTTTTTATTCAAAACTGGTATAAATTAAGTTTGCAGAGTTTTTTTTAAAATAATACTAGGCTTTCCTGGATATTGTTAGTCCACAAGAAACAATGGTCTTGACGTACACAAACAGACTGCGGAAGTTCTCAACTCGACTGTTCAGAATATTTAATTGCATTTGAGATTTAAAAGGAATCATACTTACAAATTTCAATTATTTTTTGTACTTCAATACTGCTTACTTTATGCAAACGTATTGAACAAACTTGTGAAAGTCTCGTCATTTTTGGGCACTCTAGGCTTCAACAAGTTTTATTTTCAGTTACAAACAAAAATACCATACGGAGTTTGCGTAATTTGGAGTTAATAACAACACGTGAAATAATGGAACACTATTTTTTTTTTTAAGATGAAGAGTAGCTTTAGGAAGTACCACCCCTGTCCAAAGGCACGTTAAAGTGAGTTTTAAAAATGCCATTGGTTCGGCCTAATGTATATCCAAAGGCTAAAATTTTAAATGAAATACGTGTTTTTTAAACTTATTTTTTTCTGAAAAGTTCGTTGAAAGAAACACACATCCGTTGGAATTGTAATATACAGTGTGTATAATAGGGAAATAGCAAACATTGCCAACCTTACTGTCAGATATTGCGAGATTAATAGCGAAATACATATTTATGAGAACTGCGTGCTGTCTTGTGTGTACGTGTTTGTTTGTGTGTAGTTTTGTTCACCAGATTGCTTTTTCAAACATAATCTACTTTAATTAACCCCCAAGATCACCGAACTACGAAGCATTCACGACAAGTTGCAAGTGACAACTCTGTTTGGTCATTTACTTAAGCAGGGTTTGGCGATATACTTTTGCAAATGCATCTAAGATCAATATTTACCAAACGAAACTTTTTTAAAATGAGTGACGTAAAAGTAGGGACGTTATCGGGAAACTGTATTTCTGTTTGATGCTTTAATTAAAGTTATATTTACCTTAAGTATTTGGATTTATTTATGGCCTTTAGGCAATTCTGGCTTAGTCCTGGATAGTGTGGGTGAGGATGTTGGAAGGTAGTCGGCTAGGGCCTAGTTTGGAGGTATAGTCCCAGCATTTCCCTAGTGTGACTGAGAAAAAGGACTGGAAAACCTGTCAGGATAAAATTCCCAGGACCCTTCGATTACCAAGCCAACGCTCTACCAACTCCCGGTCGCTAGTTGATTAACCTTAGAACTGTGAATTTTTTTATATCAATAATCAATATACTCAATTTATTAATGATTCTTTAATACTACGCAGCTTATTATTTCTGGATAGTTGCTGACCAAATGTATGTGAGAATTTTATATTGTCATTGATTATATTGAAACTATTTAATATCGTTGAATACGAATGTCATTCTTTTAAAAATTTCGTTGATATTGAACATTCATTTTTATTAACAATATCGGTAATTTTCCTTCCTGTCCCAATCTTATTTGTTTTCGAAAAGTAGCTAATTCTTGCTAAGTGTTAATACTATCACTTACCAAATTCATAGGTGCTGGTAGTTTAAATCTAAAGGCAGTTAGTCTTGCCTGATGCAATTTTGTTACCTACTCTTACTAAAAACACTAACAATAATTAACTATAACAATACATAAACAATAGTTGTTTTTTATATCGATATCAATTAGCATGGGCCATATCGAAGTATAATTCATGATGTCCCTCATTTATTGTTCGATATTGGTCGATCGGTATTCCAAAGTTCTTTCAGTTTTCAATTTTAATACTTTTTTTATAATATTGGCCAATTATTTTTATAGTAAATAACTTGAGTATTCTCGTAAATTCGTTTCCATTCTGTAAGCTACATTCAAAACTGTCTTTGTGCTTTAGTTCTTGGCGAGGATGCATTCTCATAATTTGCGTGCATGCTCTACACATAAAAAATAACTTCAATCTTAAGGATGATCATAGATACCACTCTAGGAGATTAATAGAACTCCACAGGACAATTTAATTCCATCCTCCGCTTCAAACCTGATGCAAAATTTCATGACATTTCCTTTCCTATTGAGATAATCTTAGCCTTTAGGATGCATCATCCCGATAGACCACTGCCTTTAGTTTCAACTTCCTTACATCCTGTAAACTGTTGCGTTATTTGCTTTGACGCAAAACGTTAAGAACAAAAGAACTTTATGTAGGCGTAAATCCCTTGATTTTTTCTTTGATAAATAATTAAAAGTGAAAAATATTTTACTTTCTCTTAGCGCAAGGTTATAACGCGTACACAAGAAGAATAGAATGACATTTTATTACTAAGAGTTTCTCACAAAAACTTTGCTAATGTAATTCTTACAATGCTGAAGTAAAACTTATCCACGAGATAGATTAAGATCAGAACCTTTTACGTTTTGTACTTAGCATGTTGTATCGTATTTCTGTTTCACGAGTCACGACAATTAATCATGTAGAAAATCTACTTATAAAAGTTTTTTTTTAATTGCAAATCAACGAAACAAAAGTGCCGAAGAGTAGTGTAATAAGAATCATCCGAACAATAAACTGTAATCCACAATGTTTAGAGTACCTATAAAGTCAGATAAAGAAATATTCCACGTTTCGACGTTTAGTTTTGGTTAATAAATAAAAATAATAATTACACCATTTCCAATTATAGTACGTTCAATCTTATGTTCTTACCTCTTTCTTTTCGGGATTGGAGGTTTCTTGTTTCCGCTGCCATTTTCCTCGGACATTCTTCTTGGTTGACTGTCGTCTTTATGGTCAAAGTCCCTTAAGAAAGTAAAAGTGCAACTTAAAATCGAACCACATTTTTACTGAACTTGACATTGAATTGTGGTGTGTAGTACGCACCAAGAAACTTTGCATGCCTTCATCAATTTGTAATTTAGAGTACACGCAGAATCAGTGAACGACCGCTGACTCATGCTGAATTCTCTTTTGTTGCATACGATCTCTTAGGCTCCGGAAGTTTGCATGTAATAGTGAGGGGGAGAAAAGGAATGGTAAACTGATGGTTACGATAATAGACTACTTGAAATTCAGATGATAAAATTATTGAGTCACTGCAAGCGAAGGAGGGTGCAATTTTAATGTACGAGATAATTTAAAACTCAAATATATTTCAGTTTGCAACTCACAGCAAGATGTATCATATTCAAGCCAAATACCATAAATCGATCCTCCTTTTCAGAGTTCGATTTATCGCGATTTATGATTGCAGCTTTCCGTATGTAAGAAACACACTCTATTTCCCCGGTGTCAGGAACACGCACTGTGAGCATTTATTCTGAGGTTATATAACAAGAACAGTTTTATATTTATTCTATTATGCATTGTTATAAGGAAATCACCCATCCCGTAACTTGAAACAGTAATAGAAATTTCGTAAATCAATTGTTTTGAATGTCATTACAACCACTGAGACTTGTAGAACGATCTGATCAAAGGTGTGTTTAGTGCTAATCGGTTTGTTCTTTTTCCAAAGTAATGTTTCCCCAAAGTGAGCCTCGAACTGGTGTTTTGCAATTTGTATAAAAAATAATGCATATGTTTCCCAATGCGTATATGTAGTGTGGTAAATGAAAAGTAAAGTTAGAATCGTGAAACTTGCACAGTTTGTTTTTTCCGTATCTTGTCAAGATATATTATTGATCTGTGTGTGCCCAGACTGTTCCTCATCTCCATTTACAGAAACTGTTTGGTAGTCCACTCTTCCAAAAACTTTGAAACCGACTGTAGTTAATCTATATCGGTATTTCTATCCTCCTCTCACACATATAATAATCTTAATGGTGATGCTGTTAGAAATAGAAATGATGAAATAGGAACACTGTGCATTGACCAAATTCAACTAAAGGAAGTTGAAAATGCTATCAAAAATTTAAAATCGAAAACGACAGTTGGTTCTGATGGCATACCCTCATATGTAGTTAAGGGATGTGTTGATATATTTAAATATCCCCTATTGATAGCATTTAACTTATCCCTAAAAACATGTACTTTACCCGACAAATGGAAATCTGCCCTGGTTTGTCCTATCCCAAAATCTAATAATAGTAGAGACATTAATGACTTCAGGCCAATTGCAATATTACCAGCTTTTGCAAAAGTATTTGAACAGATGATTTTATACAAGAGAATTAGTAATCATATTCAACCAATTATTTCAACTAAGCAGCATGGCTTTGTTTCTCAGAAATCCACAGTAACAAACTTAGCACTTGTTACGGACTACATAGCAAATTCGATGGACGAAGGCAAGCATTTAATTTGAGAAAGCATTTGACAGGATTAATCACAATATATTACTGGAAAAATTAAATCACTATCACTCCTCACCCACTGTGATTAGGCTCCTCTATTCGTACCTAACAAATCGCAAACAATCAGTTGTCTATAAAGAATACAAATGAGTTCCTCAAGGTTCGAACCTAGGACCTTTGTTATTCCTCTTATTTGTTAATGACCTTCCTGATTGTGTGCCTGATAATAAAAAATTGTTATTTGCAGATCACTTTAAAATATATACAAAAGTCAACTCTATCGGAGACTGCATAAGACAAAGCTTAGATAATATTGCAAACTGGTGTGCTATTAATCAACTTGGAGTCAACATAAGTAAATGTAAAGTATTATCATTTAATAGAAATAAAACAGCTCATCAATTTGATTATTCCATTAATAAAATTGTACTAAACAGACCTACTGTAGTTAAGGATCTTGGTGTCAGTTTTGACTCGAAATTGACTTTTAACAAACATGTTACAAATTTAACAAATGAAGGCTTGAAGTTACTAGGATTCGTAATTAGGACGGGAAGAGAATTCAACAACATATCAACATTGGAAAAAAATTACTATGCTTATGTTCGCTCCAAGGTAGAATATGCTTCTTCTATTTGGAATCCATATCAATTGAAACATTGCCAACAATTAGAGAAAATCCAATCAAAATTTCTTAAATTCCTGACTTTTAAAGAAACTCGAATCTATCCTGCTTATGAAAGTTACAATGCAGTCATTAAGAACTTTAATATTCAGAGCTTAGAACAAAGGCGCAACATTGCTGATCTGTAATTTCTTCAAAAACTTGTTCAAAATAAGTTAGATTGTATGGATTTAGTTTCGACATTACAGTTTCGTGTCCCATCATCTAAAACTCGCGTTAATAATACTGGTCTCTTCCACTGTAAAAAGTCAAGAACCAATATTTTGATGAGGTCACCAATCTGGAGAATTTGTACTATATATAACAAATTCTGTACAGTTCACAATGATCTGGACGTATGCTATATGTCGCCTAAAGAATTTAGAGATTCAATTGTCAATAAAGTCTGTACAACTACTTTGTAAAGCTCAACACTATAATTAGGCCATTGTCTGTTGTGTTATCACTAAATAAATAAATATAGTAACTTATTATTTACTAGTAACAAAGCTCAATATTATTGGCAGTTTACACTTTCTAAAACATCAACAAAATTTTACCGCATGCAATGAAAATTAGTATTTCACACTTATCGATTCTACGAACGACTACAAGTTGATTTCTTCATAATAGTTTTGTTATAATTTTCCTTGAGTAATTAACCATATGCCATACGTTATGTGACATTCTACTCAATAAATAAATGTAAATTAAAGGTTCATTTAAAAACTAAAATTAATAGAAATTACTGACTTAATTGCTAGTCTCTACAAAGTCCAAATAAACCAACCACTATTTTTACGACTAAACAAGATATTAATTTGCGGTTAAGTCTTGAGTTACCTCACATTGATGAAAGCAGGTTGTTCAACTTCGACTTCAGACCTACAAAAGTATAATAAGTGTCAATTGTTATCATAAATTTATGCCTTCATAAAATAATAATATTATACCTTCATTTATTATAGTAATAATCATTATAACTGTAAAATTACCATAAACTCTTCTTTCTCTCCATCTGTTTGTAATGCACTTATATTTATATATATTCGTTTTATTTATTATATGTTTTATTTTCTGAAAAATTTCCATTCAATTTTGTTGTAATAACCTAAAACTTTTGAGTTTTGCTATTTCTGGTCATACTTCTGGTGGCATGTACTATAGTCTTCGTTAATTTAAGCTTATCACCGACCTCAGATCGTCGTTGGACTAATCGTTTGCCTGATATGTTATACTTGGAATATAAATATATATGAGATATCACATTAATTTCATGCGTATAATTTATTATTGGAGCGAAGTCCAATTTCAGCTTTGTCTTCGATCTGGTTTAAATGACAAGAAAAGGAAAAATACCACGTAAGACTCCGTATTGTTTCTCCTCATATAATCTTCATGAAATCTACTAGCTGTCAACTTGATCACTGTTTTTTCTTCACTTTGTTCAGGTCTTTCTATGCCTAGTTTCTTTATAGAATTAAATTTCTCTGACACTGACAATAAATCACGCAATTGTTCTTGTTCTTTTGAAATCTATCCTCCTGTAATGCAGGCTTAGATTTGATACACTTTTTCCTTCTGTGTCTTGAATGACTAAAAGGCTTCCTCTAATTTTTTGATTAAAGCATTGTATACACTTTGGAAGTCACCCTATTCAAGGATATTGCCACTGAAATTTCTTCACATCGATTGGTTCAATTTAGCAAAGTATATAGACATGTCTCTGGGTTTGGTCAGTGCTTGGACGGGTGACTGTTGCAGTACTCTAGATGGTGTTGCCTGTGCGGTGTCCACCCAGCGTCGCACTATGGTGCCAAATACCGAAAACGTGGCGAAAAGTCCCCAAAACAAAGTTGTAAGTAGGGAAGGTTTAAGTCCCTCAATAGTTAGGTTGGTACCTGCCGCCTTCAAAATGAGCGTTTACAACGGTCAGTATAAGCAGCTGACTACTTTAAGCTGCTGTAACCTCTCGTGAATGGCGAGTCGCATATCGCCACATTGAAACGCTATCGGTACTTTATATTCGACCGCGCAGAGTATTTTTTACTGTTTACTAGTTTGGCATACATTCAAATGAAAAAAACTGTTAAAAGTAAGTATATTAATTGTTATTGTATAACTTAAACAATTAAAATACGCTTGTAAATTGTCAATTTTCAAATGTCGTGATGCAAAAGTCGAAAGTCCCACGATGTTCCACGATCAAATAACTTGTTCTTATGACCAAAATCATTGTTTAACATAGTACTACAAAGCCTGAAGCCCGTTCGTGCCCGTTTTGTATTGTTCATTTTTTATGCAATAACGTTTCTTTTTGGAGCCATTAAACATTTCCCTGGTTTTCGTTCTTCAAATAATTGTTTGTATTGTTAGTTTTGTTGATTTCTTACATCTGCCTCATAATTTTCCAACAAATAACATTAAATAAAGAATCTGTGACCTCAACAATATTATAGATGCCGATTTCCATTGATATATTAATATTTTCTATATTTAAGTCCTCCATATTGGATCCGCCATTTTCTTTTTGAAAAAATAATGTCAAATTTCAATTCAGCGATCCCAAACCCATTATTATATGTAAGTTTTCAAACAAAACCGATTTGCATTTATTGAACACATTTTTCAATTTCATATCCGCCATATCGGATCCGCCATTTTGTTTTTTGAAAAAAATAATGTCAAATTTCAATTCAGCGATCCCATAACCATTATTATATGTACGTTTTCCAAAAAAAAAAAAAACGATTTGCATTTATTGAACACATTTTTTAATTTCATATCCGCCATATTGGATCCGCCATTTTGTTTTTTTGACAAAACTAATGTCAAATTTGAATTCAGCGACATCAAAAACACTATTGTAGTGAAGTTCCTGAAAAATAAATCATGTTTTCGACTTTTCGCCACGTTTTTGGCACTTGGCACCACTGTGCGTCGTGAGGCCAATTGGGGAGCTACCTGAATAAAGAGGTAGCGGACTCCGGTCACGAAAACCGGCATTAAGCGCGAGGAGGAGCCGAGATGTTGACCACATCTCACCTCTACGGCATGAGTGCCAAAGCCGACTGGTAGATCAGGGCCCTTAATGGGCTGTAGTGCCACGGGGTTTGTTTTTATATACATGTATTTTTGAGATATTTGAAAGTGTCAAGGAAGAAATAACGTGGAATTTAATAACAAGATAGTTTTTTTTTTATAATTAGTATTCTTTCCGATAGTTTTAATTTCAAAAATGGACTGACTAATTACATTATTATTTTATCTTATTTTTATGTACGTACCATTTCATTTCTGTTAATGGTAAACTTAAATATTTTCTTATGTTTCCCTGAAAACATAGGAATTATCTTTTTTCACCGGTCGATTCTTTCTTCAGATCATTACATATATTTTTGTATTTCCCTGGTCAAAATTGATTTGAAGTTTGGCCATGTCACTATTGCTCTTGAATCCTCTGTTTTCCAAGTTTTTATTACTCCGAATTTTTTAAACTTCTTTAATCGCGTCTTTTATAATTTACATTCACAGTTATTTACTTTTTATAATAAGAACCTCTCATCTGTTTCTCGGAGGAATTTCTCATTGTTTAAAGCATTAATTTAAAAAGAGGTATTATTATGTTTAATGAAATAATTGTTGAAAATTAAATTATTACTGGTAAATCAAAAAACAAACTAATTTGTAATGGACGATGTTCTGATTTCGCCGGTTTCCATAATGCAAATCAAAAACAATCTTATCAATGAAACTAAAAAAAATGTTAATACTTCTGTGATGTCACGAAATGGTGCTTTACGTCAAAATTTATTAAAATTGAATTACGTTCACCACAATATTTATTTCGATATGTATATTTTTTCAGGAGGGACAAATATGTAACTCTAGTGATAACAGGGATAGGGTAGTTCGAATTTCTGCTTTATACGAATCTATCATGAGAATATAGTTTCGTTTATTTGTGTAAGAAGTGTCTGACTTACTCCGCTTTGCGTGACACTACGTATATTTTCTATTTACGCCTGCATCACATTTTGGATGAACATGATATGACATGAGAATCTGTGGTTTGTTAGTGGGTTGCTGGAAGAGTGTGAACACTATCATAGAGAGTATCCTTAACCACTTATTTTTGTTAAACTTTATTTTATATGAGTCACTTTTGAAACTATGGACTTCGGGCTGTCATGTTGATCTGAGTTGTGCAATGCAGTTAAAATCTACAAACATCCATGACCCAGGCGAGATTCAAACCTGAAATCTCATGAACGGCGGCTTAGCAACCCAAGTTGGCACTTATTTTCAACCAATTGTAAAACCACCATAGTTAAAATAAAATAGCTAATCTTCTGGATGGCAAATTGCTATAGAAATAATCCACGCACAAACATACATCCTTTATATACAATATAATACGTAGGTAACATTTTATTATAATCTGTTGTAAAATTCTCTTCGATTCCTTTTACTTAAATGAATCTAAATTCTAAAATCTTCTACGTTGATTTTTTAATAATTTTCTTGAACTCATCATAAACAAAGGATCATATACCAATTTTTGCAATCATTCAAGAGAGCAACTTCAATATTAAAAAACCTACGTCGGAACTACAGAAACGGTAATTAATTCTTAAAACTGAGATTTGTGTAATTGTTAATCAAAGTTTAATGAGTTATTCAAAAATACTTTGGTACAAATTATACAATATTTTGGGGATAAAAAGGAGTATAAATGATATACGACCGCTTGTAACAAGGAGCAGCCCTATTAAAAGCTTACTAACTGAAATTACCTCTCCATATGGAAATATCGAGTTGTTGTTCGTCTAATTTGCCTTATTGCATCGTCTAACAACATAATTACAATATTATATAAGTGCATTATCATATTATCTGATCTTTCGTACTTTACTTATTATCTTGTATTGCCTCAGATTTTCAAATTTGATTTCCATAATAGATTGTATTTGTTAATTAATTAATTGAAATAATTATAAAAGTTACGAAGTAATTAAATAGTTTTTGTCTTTTTCGCCTTTGAAGAAATTCATCGAGAAAGTATCTACTATATTACCCATATGTTTAACACGCAAAAGAGAACACACATGTTTATATCCATTGACTTTCATTACGTGAGGAATAGATATGGCTTCTGTAATGCTATAATAATAATAATAATAATAATAATATAAGCTCTTGGAAACATTAGTATTGCAGGAACTCTGCATGAGAACAATAAAATCAGATTCATACTTCTTGCCTCTGATATTATGCTGGTAGTTGTACATTAGAAACTTTCTTTCCATAATATTGTACGCTTTCAGGGTTGATAGTTTTGTACATTTCTTAATGACTGGTCTTGAACTAAATTCATTAGTGGATATATTTTTGTTCGTTCTTATATTCTTCCTCGATCGATGACTTTTTTATAAACTGAACAAAGATCTTTCATCACGTTTACCTTTAAAATAAGTGATATAACGGATTGGGTGAGACCAGAAAAGATAAATATTCCATAGTTTAATAAAAACATTCCAAAAGTCTTTTATTCAAAAGACTCTACGAATTCCATTTAACTATAACATTATTTACTTAAAATTATTTCTGCAATTTTGGTGCACAAATAGGTCTTATTAATACAAGCTTCTAATACAAAGTTTTGTATAAATCGCTTAATGAATCGTTTTCTTTTCGATCGTCCAAAAACTTGTACGATCGGCTCCCATGTTATTTTTATTCTCACCTATTTAATTCATTATTTGTAATTGATCATGGGTATGAATATAGTCTGTGGTTCACTTTGAACAATACATTTTGAGAATGTACAAAGAGTACAAATTTAAAATACTATACTAGCTGATAGTTAAGTTAGGCTTCACAGTACTTGATTTCAGTGCAACCAATGACAATATCCTCATACAACCTATGATTACTTTGGTTGCAACAAAGTACAAATAACCTACTTCTACTTTTGGTCTAGTAGGTTCAGTACTGTCTTGAAATTTAGTATGATGACATTGTCACAATATTGATATTTTACAACAACTGTTTGTCATTTATAGACATATAACGTAACACAACCACACCTAACCTGACTTTTCTAATTTTGTAATCTGAAACACAAACATAAGATGTTAGAAACGCAGTACAAACAAAAGAATAACAACTAAGATCATTAACTGTAAAAAAAGTTGAGTACTGGTAATATAATTAAGATGTTTAATTTTTTAAATGTTCCTTGATACTATTGATATGAAATTTCTCGAAAATTAATGGAACCAGTTTTTGCAAAAAGAAATAAAGAAAAGTAAATCCACTTGTTACCTAAGCTGGAAAACATGTGTAAAACATAAACAGGAAACTAAAAAGCAAATATCATACATGTTTTACGTTTTTAAAAACTACGTATGTAGACATATTTCTTTGTGAACTTATTTAAAGAAATGAACTTTAAGTTAATTTCTTTCAGCTTAATCAATATGTGGGCTGCTTTTTCTGCAAGAATGTAAAAATATGTGTAAACCTCTTCTGTTATACGTTATTAACAATGGATATAAATTCAATAATTTATAACAAATGAACTGTGTTTTCTCTCGAATGTTCAAAATAATAAGATGTTTTTTTCTGTTTTCACTTTCCTCATGCAACCTGGTTTGATGTTCGGTAAAATCACGAAGCACGTTAATAGAAAATTATGTGAAGTATTAACAATCACTTGTTATTGGAGCGAAACAAGCTTAGGTCCATTACGCACCAGATGTGTACATTTTATACTCGAACCTCTTGAAGACTATTCAACGGATCTTGACTAAATTTGACATGATGATTATACTCAAGCCACTGACCATCACAAGTTATTTTCTTCTAATCACACTTACCACTGAGAAATAGCACAAATAAACTGATTACATTTATTGTAATAATATATGTCAGCACACTCTATACAATTTTCATTCGATATCAACAAATAAAACGAATCTATGGCCACATTTATAGCACCAATAGATATAAGCATGCGCTAATACAATACATGTAGCATAAACAAGCATGGTTCGTTACACGTGAATTCCAACATTCTTGTGTAATTTAGTGTATGCTATGTAATGTGTATATAAATTGTATACTATTTTTGGAACTGACACTCTACGGTCGAATATTGGCAGCGAATTGCAATACATTGGGTATGTGAAAAAGTTCTACACGTTTTTGGTGTGTATATAGAAGTGCCAACAACGCATAATGGAACTCACCTAGGACTGTGCATAATCGCCATTGGAATTGATTTTTTGACATCATTCTAGTAAGTGATTAATCTCACACCGATAAAAGTCCTTAGATTTGAAGTCGAAGAACTGTTGTATGGCAGCTTTTCACAGCTCCCCCATCATCAAAGATTTTTCGAGCGAAGGAGTTCTGCAAAGCGTGAAACAGGTCTTTAGGGACAAAGTAAGGAAAATAGGGCGGGTAGGGGGGGGAGAAGTCCATAAATTTTGGACGGGTCATGGCAGCAGCATATGGACTGGTGTTTTGGTGGTGGATGATGACTCCTTTGCGATTGACGAGTCCTTGACGCTTCGATCTCAATGCTGCTTGCAATTTGTCCAAATGTTGACAGTTGAAGGTGGCATTAATGGTTTAACTAGGTTCCAGAACTTCCCGGTGAATTAAGCTTTTGACATACCACCACGCACTTAACATCGCCCTATTGGGATGAAGTTCTGGTTTGGAAGTCGATGGAGGCTGTTCAGTCCTTCGGCGCTTTACGTTCTACTACAGAATACACTTCTCATCATATGTGGCAATACGTGTCAAAAAGCGGTCATATTTGTATCAGGGAAGTAAAGAAACATAGGCGTATGATTTTCGCTTAAGATTCTCAAGTCTTTTAAGTGAGGTTACATACGTAAAGCTAGAAGTCTAGACATTACTATTTCTACCATTAGAAGCTTATCTAAAGTCAAATTAAATATTTTTTTTTTCATGTGTAGCTCTAAAATAGGGCTAAATTAATTATATTAGATACTTTAGTCTTAACCCTACTTTAATATGTCGCGTGTTCTTTGGATGCTACTAAGATTCTGTAACGAAGGTTCTTTTTCTCATGAACATTAGTTTGGATTCGATTTCGAACGAACCATTAATTGCATGTAAAGATGGCTTGCATTTAGTATGCATAACGCAGCGTTTCTTTGGGTCTAATCAGGACCCGTAGCACTGGCATTAGGGGGCTGCAATGGTTACTGTGATACGTCGACTCAAGTTAGATTTGGCGCCGAAAATACTATTAGGAGTTCATTAAATGTTCACATTGCTATTTTATGTGCCAAATATAAGTGAAAGCGAGTTACCATAGTGGCCGTTGCAGTGGGACCTGTGATTGTTCCTATTCCGGGCTAAAAAAATAACCAAAACAAATGCTACAACGTGAAGTTGTACCCCTCGCTTTGCTAGGCCGGCTTAACCCGACCCATATCGAGCCACTTAACATTCCCCTGTACGGTTTAAAAATAAACTGAGTTTTTAGTAGCCAACACCGGCAACACCGACTGACTATAGCTTGCGTAATGCTACCTTCTGAAACTACAATTGAGACATTATTTCCGCTGTGCACCAGTCATGAATACTAGATTAGGTAAAGTTAGTTTTGTTTCCCTTACATAAAGTGTTAATAAATAAGTCTACATTTTACTATCGAGAGCTTCTGAATAAGAGCCTAATTCGGAAGCCTTAACTGAGTTAAGGCTACTATTGAAGTCGCTACTACTATAGATCGTCGGCCTGAGCCTAAGATGCCTAAAGGTCTTTAAATAATTTCAAACTACTATAGTACGTATAATAGTAATATATATAATTGTGGTTAATTGATCCGGTACAGTTAGTGAAATGAACTGTTCTTTAAGCTAGTCCACAAGGAATGATCTAAATTGAATTTTTAGTCTAAATATATTTTGAATGGACTATAGAATTTTAACTATAAACCTTCATTGCTATTACTCGCACTTAGTCATCAACTATCAATTTCGTTCCTCTTAGACCATTAAATTTTATCAAACCATCGTTATCTTCCCGTATATTATAAACTCCTCGTCTCACCCTTGTCTTGCATTCGTTGAAATTGAACCGCTTATATTAGTGAGTGTAACGAACCAAGAGATATTAGCTTGCTCATACGAGTACATGTTTCATCAGTAAATGAACTTCTTTCAACCTTGAAATAAGAGTCCAAGTGGTCTACGTCCTACTTCTGTAAAAGTCTGTTTTCATACAAGTTTCAATGGTATTACTTTAGCTTACGTCGGGCGTGATTTTTTCGAACGAAATTAGTCACAGGTTCATGAATCGGACCAATGGTAATGTTACGTCATTGACTTGTTTATTTCCGTATCACCATTGATGTTACGAAAATCACGGACAGTATGTCGAGTAAGCGATCGTGAACGACGACGGGTTAGAAAAAGCTAGGGTCGATATTTTCTATTATTATACGTGATGCAAATCATCTTTAACAAACACCACTTGTGACTGCTTCATTTACGGTTCCAAATGGAGAACGTCGTACTAAAGAGACGTCGTTTCAATATATCTGCGCGATAAAAATTTCTTATTTAGCTTTTTTTAAGGTGTCTATCAACTTCGATCTGGTGAAATATTAGGATTGTGATTTTTTTTACTTATAGTGTTACGCATGTTGTCTGTTTCAAGAATATAAACAGAAGATATCTAACAAAACTTTTGTAGATCAGTTCAATTTTATCGAACATTGTTACTAGATTTACAGTTACATTCTGTACGTATAAATATCAGAATTGCTTTTCCTTTACCTTTTGTCCATATTTCTCTTTAATTAATATGTAGATATCTTTATCCGTATAATAACACACAAAATATACCTATACTTAACTACCAATTAAAAATAAAGTAACACCATTGAACAATACATAATTCTACTATGGTAACGTCAAGGTGGGTAACGCTCATTTAATTTTCAGTATTATGATACTAACTTTCACAGTTTATGGCTAGTAATTGTATAATGTGACAGTGTTTCATTTGTTGATCAAAAAATTTTTTCTTATCTTCCATCTATTATGACATGTTATTTCGTTATTCTTAAAGACATTGCATTTTTCATCAGTTGTATAGTTGACTGTAGTTAGTAGATAGTAGACTGTAATTATAGTTCGGGAACTAAGTACGTCTTCTTTAGAGAAATCACGAATGTTGTGGTTTAAATCATATTTTGAAAGATATTTGAAAAATTTGTTCCTTTGTGTTGGTGTATAAATTCCCTGTGAACTAGTTGTTGCTGTTATTATTCTGTGTGCAATGCATAACATGGTCCTTTGCTTATCCATGCCAGGTTGAGCTATCGACATTAATGCATTTTTGGCATTGTAAAAATGACTAAATATTAGTAACATATTGTGAATCGATTGATTCAAAGATTTAGATAAAATTTACGAGATAATTACAAAATGGCAGTTGACATTGTTCGCTGATAATGGTTGTTGAATCGATATATTGTATTTTAAGTTGAGTGCGCTAATTTTGAATATTGATTTAAATACGTAAGATGAAATATGTGAAAGGAAAAAAGACGGCGTACTTAGTGTAAGAAGTGTAATCAGTGCTATGTGATTAGAAATGGAAGTGTAACTTCAAAAGAACGTCAAAGTCCCAGTCAACTGCTTTTATAAGACAGATAAGTGGTGGTGGACATCTGTAATTAACAATTATTATTGGTTTGGTTTGAATAATCTTCTTTTTAACCAAATAACATAAGTAGGCCTAAAACGATATTAAGTCTAACTTTTGGTAAAAATATAACTAGTGATAGTTTAAAGCATGAAAGTGATCAGTACTGTTTGTTATTTTTAGTTTGTTAAGATTAATATCATATAAAAGATCAATATTACTAGAAGCTAGCAGAGACAGTGTTTATTTAACAGACATAACTGCAAACTTTTATAACGCTTCATACGTAAATGTTAGTTCCAATCAACTTTTTGCAAGTTTTTGTAACCAAGAAGACAAACTTTACAAAATGTCCTCCAACAGGGGCTCACCAAATAAGCATAAAAAAATAAAAATTGCAACCATCACAAAAAGAATTAGTTCATAGTAACAAAAATGAAAGCCACTTGAATAGTAATGTAAATAGCGATGTAGATAAAGAGACTATTGAAACTAATCATGCTTTCATGAATCCAAATCCTCCACTTTTAGTGCAACAAAACAAAGAAAAGATCATAATAATGACAATACAACGATATTTAGTAACCAAAACGAAAATTATTTAGATATGCCTCACTTAATACCTCAGATAAAGAACATAGACAGTAATATTCTCGAATCAGAGTCCGTTATTTCTCAAGCTCAAAACAATAAACGAGCTAGACTCAGTAGAGATGTTCAGATCACTGACTCTACTGAAGAAACTCACCAAGGAACTGAGACACCAACAAAAATCATTCCGAACATAACGGAAAAAATCAATTATAACTCATTGCCAGAACTAACCACATTTCCCAAAAATTACAGAGGTGACTGCATAATTATTGCCACTGGAGGAAAAATAATATTGCAGGTACAGGTCGAATGCAACTTTGCAATAAGCTAAGAAAACTTAAAGTACCTCTAACTGACCTAACAGTTACTGGCAAAAACAATTTAAGATTAAAATTCGCCAACTCATAACAAGCAAGTGCCTTCATAACAAACAAAGCATTACTAGAATTATTAAATATATAAATAAAAATACCTCAATCTCTAATCTATAAACATGGACTAGTATACGGAATAGAGCTAGGAATCTCGGATGAAGACATTCTTGCGAGTATAGATCCTGATGAATATGTAGTTAAAGCGATCAGCTTAACAAAAGCTATAAAACAACCCGATTCATCTTTCATCACAGTACCGACTAAATTAGTACATTTAATTTTTCAACGCAATATACTTCCTTCATCAATATCAATCTATTTTACTCGGTTAGTAGTAACACCAAAAGTTAAAACAATTATGCAATGCAAAAAGTGTTATAGATTTCCCCCTACACAACTGTGTAGATGAAAAGAGAGATGCCCAAACTGTGGGGAAACAAAACATAACTCAATCTGCAACAAACCGTTAAAACGTATAAACTGTAAAATGAACCATTCCTCAACTAATCCAAAATGTCCTTACCGTGAATTAAGACGTGAAATGGAGCGTGAAGTCTCACATTTCGGAATCTCATACCCTGAAGCGATGAAAAAACTAGCAAAAAACTACCCTGAACTTACAGAAATCATTTCCAAGGGAGAATGTCCTCAAGAATTATTAGAAACTGAACAGAAAGATAAAAACTTTCCTCATCTTAACAACAATATGGACAACAGGTTTTATTTTAATAATGAAAGTATAAACGACCCTACTGCTCAAATACAGACTAATAGTACAATAAAAAACTCCAATGGCTACATAAATTGTTGGAAAACTATTCCCCCTATATCACACCCAGGTTATGCATTTAAAGTCAAATCCCTTCCACCCAATTTTTGACCTTATTCAATCCAAGACATATATACAAAATCAAATCCAAATTCTAACCCTACCCCCCTTCTCAATATTAATCCAATCACTAACCCTCAGAATCTCAACAACCCACTCCCTTCTACTTCAAATTCAATCCCTATTAATCAAACTCCACACATCACCCCTCTTCTTCCAACTAACCCTAATCCCACAAACAACTCATCAACACAACCCCTTATCTCTTCATCATTCATTAATAACCAAACCTCCATCACTCCAAAAATAAATCATCATCCTCAAAATCAAACACCAAATACTAACCAAGAAGAAGATCCTATTGATACTTTCCAATTAATATCTCAGAACATTGCAGATCAAATGGAACTTATTATTTCCTTGCTTAGACATATAGCAAAATTACAAAGTCTTATTTCCACTAACTCATCCTGGAATCAAATACAAAAAGCCCTAAAAAATAACCTATCTTCATCACAATTCGGACTCAATATTATAAAAAATTTAGAAAACTATAAAGACATATCTAAAGATTAAAAGAAGAAAAAAACTTTTCACAATCTTTCTATATATTTTAACATTATTTCGGTCATTTTCAATTAAAATTTAAAAAATCTCCTTTTTTCTTTTCTTTTCATTTTTAAATCATGGGTAAAAT
Organism: Lepisma saccharinum; assembly: GCA_022664845.1. Classification (NCBI taxonomy): domain Eukaryota; kingdom Metazoa; phylum Arthropoda; class Insecta; order Zygentoma; family Lepismatidae; genus Lepisma; species Lepisma saccharinum. The sequence goes on from JAGDQP010000009.1 coordinate 298,490, forward strand.
TCTACAATGGAATATTCAATACTATTCAGCCAAAAAATTAGAGCTACAAGAAATATTGAACGAAGAAAAACTGGATATAGTATGCCTTTCAGAACTACATTTACCCTCCTCAAGCAATCTACATATACGAGGATACAATCACACATTATGTTGTAATAAATTCAACCAATTAAACTCTGGAATCCTAATACATGAAAATAATCCTTTCCAAACATTAAACTTAAATCTGAATATCGATCTGGTAAATATCAAACATGTCGAAATCACAGCTATCAACACAAAATTTAATAACATCATATTTACCATCGTCAATCTATACATTCCATCCTCTCGTCTTCAACAAACGATCACAACACAAGAATTAGAAGAACTAAGTAATCAACTACAACATCCTGTAATCTACACGGGAGATTTTAATGGTCATCTCCGTTTACTCGGAGACCACATCTCTGACCAATTAGGACAAACTGTCGAAACTTGGGCTAGTAACAATAATCTAATTTTCATAAATTCGAAAAAAAAAACACATTTCCCTCAAAATGGGAATAACTCCCTCAGGCCATCTATCATTTAACTGACATCTACAATAATATTATATCCACAGGGAAAATCCCATCTGATTGGACCAGGCATATAATTCTACCATTATTAAAACAAAGACCCTTCTTCACCTTTATCTTATCGTCCCATCACTTTAATTCCTTGTTTTATAAACATATTTGAAAAAACTATCATCAGAAGAATCGAATGATTTATAGAAGGTCAAAATAAATTATCTCCAAATATCATAGGATTCAGAAAAAAATATTCAGTTCAAAACGGATTAAAAACCACCTCATTAACTATTCAGAATGCTTTTTTACAGAGTCAATCCATTTATTCTGCATTTTTGGACGTGTATAACGCTTATAACGAAACTAACATTTCCATACTCCTCAAAATATTACAACAAATGAAAATATCACATAATTATCTTATCATATTATGGAATCTATTGAAAAAACGTACAACAAAAGTTTTATTTGATAACAATTTTAGCAAAGAAATAACAATCAAAAACGGTTTAGCGCAGGGAAGTTCTTTATCGGCTTACCTCTTTGCTATTTACTTATCGAAAATATCTAAATTACCCCTACAAAACAGTGAAATCATAATCTACGCGGACGATGTCACAATTTTACACAAACCCAACGAACACAATATTACCAATTTCCGTAACTTCGAAAAACAAATTCAAACTATCAACAACAAATTCAAAGATTTAAAATTAAGACTTTCATATGAAAAATCCACAATTGTAATTTTCTCCAAACATAATATTCCACTCAATCTGAGACACAATCGTCTCACAAACATTAAAATATCCGATAGTGTAAAATATCTAGGATTTTTGTTTCGCAAATACTTTAAATTGTAACTTAGAAATAAAACATCTAATCAAAAAAGCAGACAAATTATACAATTTAATGAAAGCCATAGCTACCAATAAGTGGGGCAGCTCACCTTACACGAAGCTTCTACTTTACAAAGCGTTATTTCGTAGCTCTTTAGACTACATGTTCAATGCTTGTAATAATTTAACTGAAAAACAAACAAATTGGAAGTAACACAAAAAAATTAATTAGACGTTGTCTAGGTTTAATGAACAATACCCTGAACCTATTCACTTATTCTGAATCAGGCGAATTACCTATTAGATTTAGAAAAGAATTTACTCTAATCAAAAATATTTTAAAAGATGAAACTTTTCATTTTCACATATCCCACAAATACACCAACAGTATATTAGAAAATATAAATAGGAAACGGCTTAACAATAATAGAAACTATAAAAACATCATTTATTATTACATATATCAACAATATCAAGAAGAAATAATTCAACAAATCATAGTAGTTCGTAGTCTCCCTCTTTTATCATTAAAATTCAAATCTACTCCACGAATAAATTCTTCAATATTTCGACTTAACAATATGAAAGAATATTATCAAAAATGGCCAGGATATTATCACATGTATACAGATGGCTCACGCCAAAACAGAGGTAAAGGTGCAGCAGTTTATGATCCCATTACTAAATACGAGGAACAAATCCATTTGCCAGACGACACATTCTCAGCAGAAACCTTTGCAATAGATCTAGCTTTAAAATATTGTTCCAGAATTAAACATAATAAAATACTTATATTAACTGACTCAGAATCAGTAATACACTCACTTAATTCAGACGAGAAACAACTATTTAAAGCATCTCGTTACATAATCAACTCTCTACATCTATATCAAACTCTAATAGTTTCGGGAAAAACTATACATATCACTTGGATCCCCTCACACTCTTTTAGCATCTTTATTAATATAACAGATAAATTAGCCTTCAATTCTGTCACTAATAAACCAATAACTAATTTACAACTAAACTGGCAAGATTTAATATACATAATTTAAAAAGAAATGGATAACATGGGTACATAATAAATGGATAACATGGGTACATAATTCCCCATCGCTATCTGTACACACCAATAGACCTTATATTAATTTATAATTAAATCGTCCTTGGTATAACAAATTCCCCACTATAAGACAAGTAATTATATTATTCATCAGACTAAGATCGTTACATACTACTACTAGACAACACTTACATAAAATAAAAATAAGTGAGACTTCTTATTGTGAATGTGAAAATAACACTTATATAGAAGACATTAATCACATACTATTTGAATGTAAATAATAAAAAGCAAACAGAACTTCACTACTAAAGGCACAATAAACCAGAAAATTCCTCAACATACAACTATTTAAACTCTAATAGAAGAACCCAACAAAAAAAATATGTTATATTTTATTTTATTTTATTTTTAAAAATATCCAAAGATTACCATAATCCAATTAGTTACTCTCATCCGACTTTCTTAGCTCTATAAAAAAAAGAACACATGAGAATCATAATACTATTTAACATTCTATCTAAAACACATGAGAATCATA
>JAGDQP010000009.1:301586-311986 GCA_022664845.1 Lepisma saccharinum
AACAAGAAATGTTTGCTAGAAGTTTTCACGTATACCTGTAGATGTCTCTACCAGTACTCGACAGTAGCGACAGTTGCAGCTAAGGTCGATGCCTTCAGTTTCCAACTAGCGCTTGATAGGAGCGGTTGTTTAAAATATAGCTCTCCTATACACAAGTGGAGTAGAATGCTTATGCGTGTTGACTCTTACGGATAAGCAAGTAGTCAACTTCATCAAATCTGAGGTGTTTACTGTTTGCCTGGAATGCAAATATACTATTTGTATGTAGATTACGGACTGCATTGTAACAACGCGTTTATTTACAAAAAAAAAAATCGTAAAACATGCCTTCTTTATCCTACTCTATTTAACATTCGCTTTTGGATTCAAGTTCATCTTTTTGTTGCTGCAATTTATTATGAACTAAATTCCTTGTATTAATCTGTTAGATGGCCTAATAATATGTATGCGTTGAAAGTACTACACAACATATTGAACGCTATGTTACAAGATTTCCGTATGGAATATTTAGAAAATAAATCGAGAAAATGTACTAGTAGTTAATTAGTTAATTCTTGTTATAACTTTAGAATATCAATGTTCTGACCATTTTTAAGTCAGGCTCGGCACCGTAACACTAGCCTGCTGAAGTTATTTCAGGAACGAGCATTAGAATAAGGTTCCTTTTTCTTACAATCATCCCATTTATGCTGCTCTATCCTAAGCAATGGAAGGTTAGGTTAGGTTGGATTATGATAGTTTAACATAGTTAATTTTCTTTAATTGTGCTTAAGGCCTGTAGTCCTTCGGAATCAACTCTACGGAGCTGCTCCAATATATTCACTTCGGTTCCTGAGAAACCGGAATCACCATTTCCAGTGATTTGATTCATTTTTAGAATCGAATCACTGGAACTGGATGGTGATTTAGTTTCCTTCCTGGAAAGCATTTTTAGGTAGAAGTCGAGTTTAACCGAGTAGTCAGTTAAACCCGAATTTTCCTTAACTAGTAACCATGGGAACGTGGAAGTTAGGTAAGATTATGTATCTTTATAGCATTTTAAAACAAACAAGCGAAAGTGTAAAGATATGTATCTTTATAGCATTTTAAAACAAACAAACGAAAGTGTAAAGATACATAACCGTACCTAACCTTCACGGTCACTAATTGAGACACTCGATTAAACTCGACTTCTACCCATTTTTATCAAATGTAATCTGAACTTAATATTCTATCAAAACTAACTAAACCGAATTTAGTTAAACACCAATTTATGTAAAATATAATTAAAATATAAACGTAAAATTAAATTGAAAGGATTTTTTACACGATGTAACATAATTACTAACAACATGTTGAGCTCCTAATGTAGATTAATATGATAATCACGAAGTGAGAGGTTAAAATATCACCGAACTTATTAATAGGATCGATATTATCCCGTTTGCTGTTATTATGAAATGTATGATTTGCAAGGTAATTATAAGGTCGTCATTTTCACATAACTTTGAAACGAACCCCCTACTTGATACACCAGGTGTTCTTAAAACAAACGTCCATCATTTCTTCCTGATTTTGGAATTTTCATTTTGGATGCAATCCTTTGCTGATATAGATTAATAGTATCTCTGACATTTGCTAACATCTTACAATATTTAAGAATAACATATTAAATCACTCAAACACAAACGCTGACGTTTTACGTTAACACAAAATGAAACGTTTTTCTAATGAGAAGAATGCTTAGAATGTGATTACGATTCATTGTTAATAGAGAAAACTTAATTTTTGCTTTGCCGTGTAACCTCCATGATATATAATTAAATATTATGAAGCTATCTATAGTATGTTCAACGCTATTCAATCTCAATATAATATGATTTACAGCCGTCATTGATTTACATGGCCTCAGTTAATGTAATTGTGGATTAGGTTTAGTTGCAATGTTTTTTAATGTTTTAGGACTAAGACTCGAAGAAATTACATAAGTTACATTTCACACTGCAATGGCCACGGTGATAACTGAAATTGCTAGGTTTTGGAAAGAAAATAACAACATTTAAAGTCAATTAAACTTCTTAGTCACAGCGTATGTCTCTGTGCCAAATCTAACTGAAAATGTCATCGCAGTGAACATTGCAGAGTGAACTATAATTGTTCCTGTTCCTTGCCACAAAAAAATGTGCTACCCAAGAATAAATCAACTATACCCCCGTGGTCAATATCTCTATCTTTTGGTTTGCTTTAAGGCCTAACTCCGTCCCCGTCTGACGATCATGTTTCAAGCAGCGTCTATTGGAGTTCGCCCAACAGTGAACAAAAGCAGCAATACTAAGTCACTGTGACAGTTTAGAGGGTGAAATAACTATTCAAGGCGCAGTTAAACACAATGTATTAGGCAAGCAACATTCTATCCAAAGTTATCTTCAAATCGGTTAGCACAAACACCGACAAATATATCAGAAGTTGCAAAGTTCCCTCTTCTGGCTGTCGATTTCAGCAGTGACAATATTATTGAAATTACGAATTACCTCCATTTTAGATAGGCATATCCTTTGCGTGATTTCTTTAAGAATATTTTGGTTCTTAAATTTAATCCGTTTGATTGTTAGGCTATGTTAGGGAAAAATAAGCTAATTTGTCCCTCACCTGCATTTGTTCTGTATCGTGGCGTTTATAGAAATATTACCTACAGTGAAATATTTTAGCATTAACACATTAATTTATGCAGCGAAATTAAGTACAGACTACTTTTTCTGTCATTTTTCTATTTTGGAACTTTATACAAACTACTGTAGCATGGAAATAAGTTTAAAAACCGTTTCTCCATAGTGTGAATAGTGAGTTTGGATGACAACGAATAAACTTTTCAACACACACTAAACAGTAATCTTGTTGCAAATACAGACTGGCGTATCCTGAAACTTTTCTGTTTTCTGGTCGCAAATTTTAAATATTCGGATAACTATATAATTTTAAATATTGATTATATTCTGTTGAAATTTGATCGAAAGAACCTGTAGCTAAAAGAAAATATTCTGATCGTATCGAAGCTACCTAAACTACTCAATGTAATAGAATTGTCTGGCCTCGCAGGCCAATACAGGACAGGGGAGAAGATGTGAGAAGGAAGTCCCCAGAATCTAGTGTTAAAGTACAATTCCGGTCCTCATTTGAAATGACTGAGGAAAGCCCTGGAATATAGCTGAAGTTCTGTAGTCCTTTCCATACTGAAAACCTATATTTGCAATTGCTCGTCATTTCGCATTATTTTCATTCTTGTCTATTTTCAGAACTGTGGATTACGCTGAAGACTGTAAATGCAAAACATCATTAGTTATTCCAGTAGCTGAAATGTCGCTTTCGAAATACTTTGGATTGGGGTTGAACATAAAGAATATATTGCCCAAAACACCATTTAGAAATACATCAGATGTAGTATTAAAATCCGATCACTTTTTAAAGACTATTCATCATCAAAGGTGAACATTTCTGTTACAACTATGTATGTGGGAGGTATGGCTTAATTTGCTATATACACTGAACATTTCCTGGCACAAAAAGCACACAAAAATGAACTTTATATGAACGCATGTAAACTTTAAATGAACCTACTGAAAAATTGTGAGCCATTTGTGTGCTCAATGTGTCTCTTTATTGGCTTATTACCCTTAATGCACACATTAGTTTCATATTTACCGAAGTTAACATTATCTGGAGTACACTTTCAGATCACTTTTAGTACATTTACCATAGTGAGTGAACCTTTTGTGCATGAATTGGATATCAGCACACCAAAAGTTCATATATTGTGCCCTCAAAATATGGTGTAATTCATATGAATTTCACGAAAAATTCATATATTACGCACTAAAAACGTGGTAAAACTGAAATATAATGTGAACGTTTCAGGACATATTGTGCAGTTTAAATGTACTTTGTTTTTCAGTGTAGAATAATGTATTCATGTTTATTTATGGTATTGTATGAGTACATATTAATCAAATGTCATAGTGGATCAATAAATATGTTTATCTGATGTTCAAATTATGAAATAAATTCTTTTTACTGTAATTTATTTTGTTTTGATTTATCTGTGAAAGAAAATAAATCTAATTGCAAATACTAAATGAAAATTAGTTTAAATGTCTATTTTAAATTCCGGCTTAAATTGTTTCAATTCTGGAATGTTATGTTAGCCGTTATTTGAATTCCGAGGATTACGTAACACACTTGATCATTTGCGTCCACTGGATCAGAATGAGAATGAGGCGTAGACTCAAACTGTGCTTACTAAGACTACCTGGTTCGGAGGTAGGTATTCCAAGGTTTCCTCAGATTCGGACGTATATTATAATAACACCTAAAATAGAAACCTTATTCATTCCTTTGTTCCGAAGATATGCGCACCGGTTGATTTCCTTTTTTGCCTGTGCTATAGAAGCCGTGTATAAAGAAATGCATTAGTAAAGATAGGAAAACTAGATTATACTACTGTATTTATTTTAGATCTTTGAACACGAAAATGATAATTTTATTAATTGGTCTGTTTTGAGAACATTTCCTGTAGTTAATACTGTATAAGAATCGTAAAATTATATAAAATTGTAGATACTGGAGTCCATTATTGATGAATGATTTAATGTTATCAAATTAGGTTAATATACAATTAAGAATTACTATAACAATTTATGTTGTAAATATTAATAAATAAACTTTAGATTCTGCCCCAACTGAACGTTAAGTATGTGACAATATGCTGAGTTACATGAGAGTGGTCCCACTTGACGGCTTATGCCAAAACTGCCTATTGAACTCTTAAAAGGTATACACCATGTATTTTTTAAATACTCGTTCAATTATATCACATCTTGAATGTAATCGGATATTTCAATGTTATTGACAACGATGCTATGGCAGGGTTGTAACGCAACATAAACGGGATTTTATGAAGTAATTAGGATTACACTAGTGCACTATAATATATATATTACTGAATAGCAGATACATCACTCACATCAAATGCAACGTAACCCTGGAACAAGTAAGATAAACAAATTGAAATATTTAAAAAATAATGAACATAAAAAATTTTGCTGTGTAGCTGCTGACATTGCACGGCTGAGCTTTAGGTACACCTCACGTCACTCACTCAATTATTATGTGCCGACCTGGTAGCCGTGGGTCTAAGGCGTTAGGCCCACGACTCGAAGGTCCCGGGTTCGAGTCTCGGCAGGGCATGGGTGTCTTAACTAGAACGTAACGGGCGAAAGTCAACAGTTACTAGACTGGCCCATATACACCGTAAAATAAAGTTTACCAAAGTTTTTTTTATCAATTATTATGCGCGTTAGGTTGCATTAGAGCATAGGCCTACTTAAATTTAGCTAAACGAGCATTAAGTATCTTTACTTTGTTTAATTCTTGGTAAGGTTAACATAAATGAGATCACTCCATTAAAATGTATGTTCTGGGGAGTATTAAGTATATTCCTATGCACAGCAGCTGGGAGGTGAATAGATTAAGAAAGCACCCAGTTCGAAGACCTGCATCTTCTTAGCTAGAGCAGGCTTCACCATTCTCTTTCCTTCAAATTCATTCGTACATGGATTTTTTATAGTGCCCTTATTATGTATAAAATCATTTCGATTCTGTAATGTGTTTGATGTGAGTTACTTTCTTTTTGTTATGAAAAGTTCCTTAAGAGGCAGCGACACTTGGCTACGGCGACCTGCAAAATAAGTATCCAATTTAACATGGATTTTCACACATTTCTAGGAATATCCTGGTTTCATCACACCCTCTCGAAGAAACACTACTCAATAGCCTCTTAAACAGAATACGTGGCATTTTAAAGGTAACAATGAATTCATGAAGTATTTTCTCTTAGAAATACATATTATTTTACATAGCAAATTTCTCATGCACATTATAATAATCTGTATTTCTGAAGAGAAAATAGCAAGCATGTGCTTCAGTTAAGTAGCTTAACAATTCCTTGCAATATATGGAGTAATTGTTTCGAAACAATCTGATAAAATCATTACATTCTTAGAAATGTGCGAAAATCAATGTCAAATTGAACGCTCATTTTGCAGGTCGCCGTAGCCAAGTACTGCTGCCTCTTAAGTTCGTGCCTGAAAATATCCTATACTTTAGTGAACTCACCCCAATATCAGTTACGATAAATGAAACAGAAATATAATGCTCATATCAATGCTCATTTTTTTTTCCTTATGCAAGGTCTCAGAAGGGACTAACATTCATAGATGAACGAGCAAGTATCCTGCCATTTCGAACTTAAACCAACCTAATCTAATAAAATATGAAATCAGTGATTTTAGTGTAGGCTGAATATCTTAACCCTCCACCTACGTTGTATGTCTTAAGGTTTTACTTTGATTCTACGAAATGATTAACTTATAACCAGCCTGAGGCTTAGATTCATAAAGGCCTTAAATAAAATACAAATTAACTTAAAACAACATAAAGTTTAGGGTTACCTTGTACTCATCTTATTCTTTAATATAAATATCCGGAGCGTTACGATTCTTATTTCATAAAGAATTTGGGATGCACTTTAGATACTTCCCCGGGAGACATAATGGCTGGATCAAAACGGTCCTAACCTAACCTAGAATTAACGAAAATTAGTAACGCCTTAAAACGAACAATTTAAGCTTTACTAACCCGAGAACAAATCTGATGTAACGTAACGTTCTATATTGCCACTGATTAAACGATGCGGGGAGTACCCAAGATCCAGCCAGAATGGGATCTTCGAATTAGAATTTATTTGTAAACTTTAGACGTATTGCATCATGTCGGGATTGAAGAGAGATAATATGGGGAACAGTGGAAGGGTCTAATTTCAAGGTACCATCTGAGAGTTTGCCGTGACAGCAAAAATCTGGAAGAACCTCAGTCTTTCCCAGGACTTTTCGAATGCGAACCCAAGAAATTTGATCTCAAGAGAAAGCTTTAATAAAATACTTATGGAAATAATATAGGCCTACATTGAAAATAAAATATATAGTATTGTTTATTACACGCTTGCTAAGTAAAAAAGTCGCAATGTCTGTAAGCAGTAAATAGCCATTTAACGAGTTAGCGAAAACCAAGAGAAAAAAGAACATGAGTTAGAAGGACAGGATCAGACAAACAACAATCAATTTCTAAAGAATAAATAAAGTCTATAAAGCAATACAGTAGGTAAAAATTATTAAGTTTATTTAACGTTTCGTATGGAATATAACACGAATATAGTAAAATATTTCATTGACATATTAGCCAATGAAAATTAATAATTCCTGCCAATAGTGTTCCTCGGCGGCATCACGTGATCTTACTCTCGTGCTACCATCTGATGAGTAGACTCGGCTGACAAGTCTTTTTTTTATATACTATGCATAGTATAGGAAGATTCGCTTCTTATTGTTCTGTGTTGGTGGTTTCTAAGGTGTGGCTACGAAGATATGTTAGGATGCTAACTGTAACAGATGTATACAGCAAATATGTAATAATAGATATCTGCACTGTAGGTAATATCTTGTCATGGTGCTGATTGCAAATATTAGAATACATTTAAGAGAGCAGACATTCTTAAATAAATGCACATATTATTGATTGGTTTTAGTTTAGTATCCAAAGTTGAATAAATATTATGGGAGTTACTTTAGTAAAAATACTCGGAAAACTCGCAAATCTAAGCAAATTGCTACTTCTGTTTTAAAGCAAAACTCCAAATAAAACAAAAAGCAATTAAAAATATTGGCTTGGTGTATAAATACTGTCGGCAAAGAAAGAAGATCTCCTGTAAACTCGTTGTTCCTGTTATTCTGTGTGCACTGCGTAACATGGTCCTTTGTTAATCTATGCCAGGTTGAGCTATCGACATTAATGCATTTTTAAAATGTATTTTATTTATTTATTATTTTTACAAGTGATTGAACATGGAGTGTCAAGTCGAGAAGGAAGAACATTTCCGTCACATTATGTTGTTTGAGTTTAATCGAGCTCTGCCGGCCTCAGAGGCCGCCAAAACATTCGTGCAGTGTATAGTGACAACGCCATTAGTGAGAGAACTGCCCAAAGGTGGTATGAGCGATTCAAAAAAGGACAGTTCGACATGAAAGACGCCCCACGGTCTGAACGGAAATCGAACTTTGATCAGGACCGTTTTAACGCGTTAATTCGTACGGATCCACACCAAACGACACGAGAATTTGCTTCACAGATGAACTGTAACCATATAACCGTCGGCAGACACCTGCACTTCATGTAGAAGGTACAAAAGCTCGGTTGGTGGGTTCCCCATATGCTCATACGACAACACAGGTCAAGCAAGACCTGTCCTTCCTTAGTATCTTGTTATCGCTCTGCTCGCCAATACCAGCAATCCATTTTGTTCAGAATTATCACGAGCGACGAAGAATAGTGCTTATACGTCAACTTCACAAAGAGGAAACAATGGACCCAAGTCTATTTGGTGGGACCAAGAAGGAATGCTACTTCAAACTGCTCGCCAGGAATGTTATAATAAATTGAACGCTGTGTTGCAAACAACTGCGTCGACTTCAGACGACTATTGCTGAAAAACGACGAGCAAGATGCCATCCCGTGATTTTCCAGAATGATAACGTCAGAGCTCACACTGCAACCAGGACGAAAACAGTTCTTCAGGAGCTTAGAATGCAAATCTTACCACATCCGGCATACTACCCAAACCTTTCCCCTTTGGGCTATCACCTGTTCCGTAAACTGTCAAACGCATTGCGTGGTAGACACTTCTCCGACGATGCGGACTAAACTGTTGGTTTAATTATTTCTTAGCGTAGAAGCCAGTGTATTTTTACAACCAAGGTATCGCGGAGCTCCCAATTTTTTCAGAATGATGGGGATTATAGCATTGATTAGTGTTCTATAATTAATGGCTTTCTTAATTCATAGTTAGTGCTTGAATCAAATGCAAGAACATCGACAGAATTTCTACACCAACACAATAGTAATAAACTTCTTGATATTATATTCGTTATAAAATAGACAAATTACTTATGGCTCTTAAGCTCTGTTTTATTCTCAGCGTGTAAAATATATCCTGACATTGATCTATAATTCTCTCTTATTTAAGTACGCCCTGGAAACTGCTGTTGTTAAGAGTGTGGTAGTGTTTACTTAAAGTGTATAGTTGTTCCTTCCTGGATTTTTAGATCAAGTTTTCAATTAAATCAGCAGTTTGAAAAAGAAAAGTCCAGGGAGCAATCTCTCGAAAATTCTAGTTGACAAGTTGGTTACTAGTGTGGATGTATCAATAACACGTATGAGATGTAGGTCTACTGTAACATACTGGAGTGCTCGATTGCACTACAAATTTAATTAGTACTTGAAACCACCGCGAGGGAACATTCAACCTCGTTTTTTTTTTTTTCACTTTCATACAAACCGGAACTAACTTTCAATTCTAAGTTAGTTTTATACCCTTGTCGTTGCTATGTAGTTCGTTTGTGTTCTTAATTCTTGAGTTATAGAAGCTAACATGAATATTATGTGCTATTATGCGCAGGTCAGTATGGGGATAGCTCAATAAATAAGACAAAAATAAAAATGGAGCACACAGTGACAGCAAACGCAAAATACTGAGTTAAAACTGAAAATTTGGTCCACTTTTAATTAAACGAGAAATGGAGAAACACGGTTAAATGTGTCCTCTTCTGCCCGGTTTCAGATACTAGTTGCGAGCTGTAATATCGTTAAATACAGCTCAATGGTCAAAAATAGTACAAATTTGCTTCTAGAAGATTTACAAACTCTTGTTGTGACAAGTGAAAAGTGACAATAGTGGCTAATAGGTAGTTAAAATTTTGAACATATTGTTGCATAAATCGAAGGGTACTCTTCCAAGGGTAAAGATGTGTTTTAAGATTAAGTACAAATGATTCCCGTCTATTTGTATATTTTTTTAAAAATACACCTTTCATTTATACTAGTACAATGCGTCGAAATGCACTAACATCAATGTCCCAGTCAGGATTCGAACACACAATCACCACAGGTTGATTTTCCAGGATCATTGACTTCACGTTGTTCATTCCTTTTGAGCGTAATTATAAATTACCCCAATATTTTAAAAATACACGTTTCGTTTACACGTCTACAATTATTTCAAGCGCACAAATAGCAATGTCCCAACCGGGATTCGAACTCAAGTTTGATCATTTTGCACATAATATTCGTACAGAGAGTGCAAGCAAGGTTTTAAACAGAATAGAAATTATACGACTATATTTATTTCGTTTTCATAGAAATTATTCAATTTACCTTATTTTCCATCATTCAAACTGATTCTGCTAAGTATAAATGAAAGGAAAGTCTAACCTAAGGTCAGTCGGTTCTCTTACTATATATATATATATATATATATA
>JAGDQP010000009.1:312386-324960 GCA_022664845.1 Lepisma saccharinum
CAGTCAATAAGTTCGTGGACTGGACGTAGTGTGGCGCTAGTGGTGTACTACAGCTGAGACGTGAGATCCTGGAGGAATCAGTGGAAGTTCGTCTCTCGACCCAGCAAGAGGCAGGTGTGTGCATAGAGTGTAACCAGACGTACTGTCTCTGTTGTGAAATGAGTTGAATGCGCCGCGGAGGACTTGGAGGATGTCGCAGTTTGAGAAACGAGCAAACATCAAGTTCTGCCAAAAAACGGCAAATCCGCAACAGAAACGTTGCACATGACCAGGCGAGTGTACGGTGACAACGCCCTGAGCCGCAGTGCTGTGTTTAAGTGGCACCATCGTTTTGCGGAGGGGAGAAACAGTTTAAAGGATGATGAACGTACTGGTCAGCCAACAAGAGTCCGAACAGAACCCAAGATCGAGGAGGTTGCAATGGTGGTGCACGCTAACCGTTCCCAGTCGATAGACGACTTCGCAGCAGCATTACGGATCATCCATGGTACGTGTCACAAAATTCTGACGGAACATGTCGCGTGTCACCCAGCACAGTATGCCACGCATTCTGACACAAGACCAACATGAAGAGCGGATGACCATTTACGGTGACTTGATCAGTAGTGCTAACGCTGATGGAACGTTCCTGAACCGGATAATAACAGGAGATGAAACATGGTGTTTCCTGTACGATCCACAACTAACGAGACAAGCAGCCACCTGGAAATCGCCATCATCTCCAAAACTCAAAAACCGGAGACAAGACAGGTCACAAGGGAAAGTGATGCTTGAACAGTTTTTCGACTCGCAGGGAATTGTGCACATGGAAGTAATCCCACAAGGAGCAAGTGTCAACAAGACTCGCTACAAGGAGATCCCTCCCCGCCTACGCGAATCAAGCGTCCTGAACTTTGGCGCAGGAAGAACTGGATGTTGCTGCACGACAACGCTCCGCTCTCTCCTTGTTCAGGAGGGGCTGCCAAGGCAACAGATCACCGTGATGATGCTTCTGAAATCAGGGTCGTCTCGGGAATAACTTATGGGGGGACAAATTCAAAGGTTTAAATGGAAACAGGAGCTCCCCATTGAAACAATCTCTTAATTTTGAGCAACATTTAGAGGAAACACTTGTAGATAGCCCATACTGTTTGGCAGTGAGGTTGAATATATGAGGGCAAAATCACAATGATGATATGGCTTGTTGAATGCTGTAACCAAAATGGAACAGCAAACAAGGAGAAATAAATGTACTAAACTGCATAGAGCAGACCGGGGCCAAGGAACACCGAGTGATAGCCTCAAATTAATAACAACAATTTGACAAGTAAACAATAAGACAAACATGTTCTTACCTTAATCGAGCTGGCAAGACTTATTAAAAGGCAGATGTCCATGCCACGCATGATCTACTTCACAGATGCTCAAACTGGTGTTCGCCGACCGCAATACAGCGATTAATTCGAGGCACAAAATTGTATTGAACAGCCTGTTGTAATACGTGCTTTCATGTCAGCAATAGTAGTTGGTCGATTTACGTACACAAGGTCCTTAATTCTGCCCCAGAAATAATAATCCATACACGTTAGATCGGGGAACCGTGGCGGAAATGGCAGACGGGAACCCGTAACGTACTTTATGTCCGTTCCATGTAAATTAGTATTTGTGTCTTCCCTAAATTGTATTATATCGGATCACCCTTTTGGCTATTCATTTATACGCTATGGATTCAAGAAATATAATTTCCGCGTTTATTTTATACAACAATAAGAACTTTCAATCAAATGGGATTAAAAGAAATAATAGATTAAATTGTCGCTATGGACTTAGAAAATTGTAAATCTGCGTTTATTTTAAGAATGAACAAAATTAATATGTGTGTATTTAAAATTAGTTAATCTGGAAAGCAAGAATTGAACTTTAAAATTCATTATGTATGTGTGTGTATGTAAGTAAAGATTAAAGGTATGTCACGTGACGCTGTGACGTCACTCAACCAGAGGTATATAAGCAGGTCCAGGACGATTCGAAATCAGACGACGGCAGACAGCAGTGGAGGCACGATGAAGTGGTGAACAGATTCCATGGTAGCAACTGCACGGGGTTTGGGAGCCCGTTGATAGCGAAACGATGTACCTAGTAGCCCGAGTACTCATGCCAGGTTGAATGGGGCAGGATGCAGAAGGCTGAGGAAACCGTAGGCGGAGTGGAGCTTCGCGTGTACTCGTGCACTTGCAGCACAGTCATTTGGGACCTCGGAGTGAAACTTGTGGATCTTCATCGAGGCTGCAGCGGTTGGAGCCCGTGGGTGGCCGTTGAAGAGAAGCCTAGCGCGCGATGTACCTGATGCCTGAAACAGCCACGCCAAATTCAATGGGTGAATCAGCGGAAGCGGGTCAGTGGTCACCGCGGTGGCATGCATACTAACAGGACTTTGTATGTGGGAAGCCACGGAGACAGCGAAGTGACGCACCCAGTACCTGTGGAAGCTGAGATAACATTTTTCACAGTTTCTGTTGTTCGTCCCTCCCATTGCTCTTCTCTTACTCTTGTAGACAGTAGTTAGTTTTTTTCCAACTAACAAATTCATACCACCGATTTATACCAACCAACTAACCTGGTCAATTCGTACCTATAGTAACTTAGATGTAGTGGTTTTTTTCGGCTTCACCGGGTTTTTCCCCTCTCTCGAAGCCCTCTTTACTATTGGCTTTTTTCACCTTCTTTCCCTATTCCCGATGTAGTAGTAAACGTCTTCGGATTGAAACCTCTAGAGCACCTCAGAACCTTGCTTTTTAGTATTCCTATACTAACTGCATGCGTTGACCTCGGTAGAAGTTGGAGAGAGGTCACTCAGCAGGGCGGGACTTTCGTGGGACCTGCTTATACACCCTTTTCTGTTTCTTTAAAATCAGTTCCTCCTGGCATGCGGGACAGACAACTTCAAGTTCTCTGCTTGGTGTTTCTTCTTTGGACAGTAGTCCACTAATAAATCCTTGTTATCTTAAAAATCTCTTTGAGTATTCTTTATTAGGCTTGCGATATTGCATTGCTTTATCATCATACGCTTTATTCATCTTTATTACCATTTTCTCTTGCTACCTTGTTCTCCAGCTCCAGAACGCCTTCAGACAGGCGGGATGAAGTTCCCATTTACCTTGTCCTGTGATTTCACGCCTTCAGTCAGGTGGGCAATTGCAATTGCTGATGAACGACTTCAAACAGGTGGTCAGTGGTGCAAAACTCATATATAGTCGCGGCACGCCTTCAAATTGGCGGGCCAAGGCTATAAATCCATTCTAAGAGCAGTTGAACGCCTTCAGACAGGCGAGCAGTTGTTTTCCTTGCTTCTTCACGCCTTCACACAGGCGGGAAGGTGTCCTCAACCTTCCTTGGTATATTTCATGCCTTCAGACAGGGGGAAGTACACTACTGTTCCAGGTTCTCGAGTGCCTTTAGACAAGCATAAGGTAGTCTTCAACCCATCCTAAGAACGGTTGCACGATTTCAGACAGGCGGGTGATCGTTTACCTTGGTCTGGTACAACTTCAGACAGGCGGACAAGAGAACTTATCAATCCTTAGAATATTGCATGCCTTCAGACAGGCGGGCGTATACTACCCATCCTCTTTTCATAGCTTCTTTTCCGTATGTCTTCATGTGTATTACTAATAAAAATTGCCTTTCAGCATTGAGATAGCGTTCGGTGGTCCCACACCCAGAAACCGTGGCGGAATATTGTGATTATTATATTGAGTATATTGAATACACTGGGTCTGTTACAAACCTTTTTCCATCCAGCGTTGCGGAAACAGATCATTTAACGTGTCACTACATATTGTACCATTATGAGCTGAATAGCCATCCAATTACAAGTACATATTTTGACGCAGAGAAAGGGAAACATTTTCCAAAAGTGGTGGGAGATGGTGTCGCAAGAAATCGCGAGAAAAACACAGCTGTCATGTTACCATCAAAGAACCATGGGCCAATTACGTGAGTTCCAATAATGCCGCCCCACACATTGATACTCCATCGACGTTGCGGATTGACTTCGCGCAGCCGATGAGGATTCTCCACGGGCCAATAGTGTGCATTATGGAGATTCACAGTGCCACAATTTGTGAATGTGGCTTCATCTGTCCACAATACAAAAGCAAAAATAATGTGGATGTCGCAATTGGGTAACTAGCCAGTTGCAGAACTGCAGTCGTAAATTGAAGTCTGCGTCAGTTAGTTCCTGATCACAGAAAGGTGGTACGGATAAAATTTATGTTTCCATAGTATACGGAAGACCCTTTGTGACACTTCTGGCACCGCGGTCTCGTGCGACTTGCCTGGAGGAAACATGTGGATTCACTAAAACAGTTGCAAGTACATCAATAACAACAGCTTCATTTCGTACCACTCGTCTGCGGGGACCATAGATGGGACGAATGCTGCCTGTCTGTCTTAAGATACAGTTCCATTTTGGCGATGGTCGTATGCAATGGGCGCATTCAGTGAATATGTGCGACGGAAGCATGTAGTGAGGTAGTTTCGTTCGTGCATTTAGCGCGTGTGCGACGCCGTACGATATCTATATATTTATGTAATTTACTTTTCGTCCATTACAAGTTTAAGATCTTTCTGTAAACAATATTTCTTACAGTATCAGAATTTTAGTCATGATTGCAAACAACTATTTAATAATATAAGTAGCATTTGAAATTAAACTCAACTTTCATTAATATAGAACAATAGTGTTACTTCAAGCTGCTGCAGTACTCTGTTGCCATCTATTGACCACCAAGCTTACTACATCTGTGCATGCATTCTGTTTCTTTCGGGTTTTACCAACAATTTCATGGCGTTTTCGTCCAATTCTTGACGTAGCTTTCAATACTCATCTCTGCTGAAGTTCATATTTGGCACAAAATAATTCCAAATTCAAAGAAAACACAAATGTAAAAAAAACTGCACAATACTCTGCAACGCACAGGGTTGATGCAGCTTGACTGCTCTCCGAGGAGTCGTTCGAACAGTTGCATGCGACATTGTGCGTTCGACGCACAAACCAACCCGACTCCATTGATTTCCCTTCAATGTGTCTGTGCACTGACGCGTGCAGCAGTTGCTAGCGATCATTGCATGCAATCATCGCACAAACGAAATCTCACCTTTTAATCGTACTGTGAGTCGTCGCAACACGTTGTATGAAATTGGTTGTCGCTCTGGATAGCGTACAGCGTAAAGTCGTTTAGCTGCAGCCCTATAATTTTGCCTACAATCCCCTACGATCATTAACATTTGAAATGCCTTCTCATTCGTATACGACATGACTCTTATGACGTCTACCCACTCTTGAAAATAAATACCAAGCTTCAAGAAAGATTAGAAAGAGGAGATAAAGGAATAAATCCTTTAAACGAAGCTTGTAAAGAACATGACGACTTTACAATCTCTTACGCACTCAATGCTTGAATATGCATTTTGAAGTCTCTGATGATAGCATGCCTCATAAGCTCTACCATTAAAGATGTTAGAAATTTAAAGCTGTAATGTACAGGGCTACATCTCTCACTCTTTAGGCAGCCTGTAGTTCCGAAATATGGCGTAATTTCCACCCCGATGATAAGAAAGTCTTTTCTTATTTTTTATGCACTAATATCTCTTGGTGTTTGTCGCCGCATTATATTACCCCCCTGTATAAAGTTTCCAGTGTGTAATTTTTATGTACGTTCTATCAACTTACTGAGAAGAATCAGGTTTCTTTCTTTTCCCTTAATATTTTTATATGAGATAAAGATAATGAGGATATCTCCTTGAGTCTACAAGAATCCATGATTGTTTCTGTTTGAGACCCAAAAGTGTGGTCTCTAGTGTTA
This sequence comes from Lepisma saccharinum, assembly GCA_022664845.1. Taxonomy (NCBI): domain Eukaryota; kingdom Metazoa; phylum Arthropoda; class Insecta; order Zygentoma; family Lepismatidae; genus Lepisma; species Lepisma saccharinum. Next base: position 318,233 of record JAGDQP010000009.1, read on the forward strand.
AAAATAGTACATTTAAAACTAGAATTTTGTACAGTTTCACATAGGTACATTACTTCTGTGAGTGAAGTTACATAACGCAGTAATTTGATCGTAATTATTGGAAGTGGCTGATGCGATTTTCGGGATGGTTGTTGATATATCAAATGAAGGATAACTTTGTGTTGTGGTACATTTAGTTTTAGTTCCTAATATAATCTGTTGTAGTTGGAAGCTAAGATCGCACCTACTTGTTCATGCTCTATTACGATATACTCAAGATCGCAGATAAATACTAGGAATCTCTTGTCTAAGAGGCGAGAGAGAACATCCATAACTTTATTAAGGGAGACATGCCTTAAGCACATGGGTAATATTTGGAATTTTAATTTCTATATTTCAAATCTAATATGTCTGTTAATATTCTATTAATAAAGAAAACTAAAATAAATAATTCGGGTGGAAATATAGCTTCCCTTAAATTCTATATTTTATTGTTCTAATACCTTGTGACACTAGGGGACGCCATCCCCACGCAATTGAACTATTTCCACTTCCTGTTCCTTGTGTGAAATTTTATTTCCTCCCTTCAAGATTTTTTTATTATAAAGGTCTGAAGCAAGATATGTGAAAACGTATATCTTTCATTTCCAATTATTTGAATTCATTTTTGGCCTTTAGGTATTGATGGCTCATGCTGAGATAGGGTAGGGGAAAGGATGCAGGAGTAAATCGACTAGGGTCTAGGTTGAAGGTATCATCCCGGCATTTGCTTGGTCAGACTAACGACAAACTCCTAAAAATACCTCAGTCAGGATGGTCGGTTGGTGTCGAACCTAAGACCTCCAGAGTGCGAAGCCAACATTTTACTAAGTAAACCACGGCTCCTCGATACTTCCAGTGATGTTAAAACATCGTTTAAAAAAACGAAAATAAAATAAAATAAAATGTGGGGCTTAGAAGCAAAAGCTGCACAATCTCCATCTTTTGGGAAAGCGAGATTTTGAAGGAATTGTATATATGTATTAAAGTCGAATGAAGGTAAAGCCCTAATTCTTTGTGTATTTTGTAGTTTTTGCGTAGGATCCATATACTATTATATTTACTACCATAAATTTTCTTTTGGCTCTCCCGTAAAATTTTCTGGAGTGGAGATTGCAGCTTTTGCTTCTAAGCCCCACAAATGTTTAACTTCATGAAGAACCCAAGTAAACAGAGAAGTGAACACATTATGCGAAGGAAGCTCCCAATATGAAATTAGTTTTTAAAATATATCAGTTAGTTTTTATCTAATAAAAAATTATAATACATGATTTGAAAAATAAATAATTCATTTAAAATTTATTAAATTTTACCTACACCTGCAGTGTTTAACTCATTGAGGACCTACTATTATTTTTAAAGTTATTCCTCCTTTCTTTCTCTTCTGAAGGAAAAAGGAATTTAGTATTCGAACGAAAAAATAACATTAAAAATAATTAAACGAGACTAATTCATTTCTGGAGAAAACAACACGTTGCAACACATCAAAATATAAGTCCTTTTGTTCTTAACTAATATTTAGTCATGGACCTTACAAGTAGCTATGAGATAGGCCCGTCATGTCAGAGGGATAGCTCGGGAAGCACTCTTCCGAGTATAGGGAGGGTTAAGTTAGCGGCCATGACCTTTTGTCTAGATATTATATCAAGATTCGACTGGTGAGACTGAGGAATCCTTGGAAAAGCTCGGTCAGTGTAGCCGACAGCAGGATTCGAATCTGCCCCCCCCCCCCCCCGTGCTGATCCAAGGCTCAGAAAATATAAGTTACCAATACATGTGTCTATTAAAAGTAGTTCACGTCTGTGAAGCTCTTGTTATCCCCACAGGGTGGTTTAGTCCTAAGAGAATTACGAAAGAAACATTGCATCAAATGTCCAATAACCAGTTAATTTTTCTTCAGTGTGTCAAAATCTGCCCTTCAGGTAATACAAAATTAAACGAAACAGATGAATCCACCAGGGTGTATTAAACCTTTAAACAATGTTCAAAAAGTAGAAACTAAGTGTATAATTTGTCCGTTAAGTACGACTGTGCCTGCATTCGTTCAACGTTCCTTGCCGATGAAGGTTTTTGCGACTTTTTAACTTCCGAAATTTTGGAAACTTTAAAAGTTCGAAGAAATCTCAGCGTTGGAGTAAAAGTTTCCAAGTTTTATGGTGACAAATGAAACAAATATAGGAAATGAACCAGTTGTTTGTTTTGGGATTAAATGAGGCAAACAGTTCCAAGATTCCTTCAATATTTGTTAGCAGCTTAATAGTGGACAACTTTTTATAAAACTCTGTCACTGAGAAATTTCTCGTTCGATTATTATCTGAAGTACCCAAGAAAAAAGTATTCAGGTACTAGGTACAGCAAAAATGTACTTACTTACAGGTACTAGGTACTGCAACTGAAATGTACCTAGGTACATGCTTTATGTACGTGTTTTGTACCTAGGTACTATACCTAGATACTACACAACACTGGAACTAATTTCGATGTGAGTGGGGATATTGTCTGAACAGAATTAGCGGGAAAATCCAGTTCGGACAACTTTCTTGTTGGTATTATTTTTCTGGAAGGACTTATAGTACGGATGCCCAAGCGTTTTGAGGTATGAATAAAATGTTTTTACTGTTTGGGTTTCATTGTGATGTGTGTTTCGAAACCCATGGTATTCCGCTTGATGCCACTTTTCAGCATGTGAGCAATATCAAGAATCAAACATGGTGACAAATATCAATATGTCTGCCATGGACGTAATTTTCAGACCTTTAAGTTGTATATATATGTGTGGCATATCAAATTATATGTTTTTGTGGTCAAGAAATACGGAACTGTAGTAAATTTTTGTGTGAAGCCAACCATAACAAAGGTAATAAGTGATAGAAGTTCCTCATACTATTATATTTTATTTCTTGCAGGAACTGATGAGTGAGTGAGTGCAATGGATGACTCCATAAAACAGCAGTGCCTTTTTGAGTGTGAGGAAACAGATGTGGTGACTACATCTTTGATATATTTATTTTCTTCGTTGATTGAAGAAAAGTAATAGATAGATAGATAGATATTGGATCGCTATGGTTAATTTTCGTAATATTACCCCTGATAGCAGTTATACCCCTTACACGAAAATGCTACAGTTGCCCGTTTGGCACTACCATTCACATGAGGTAATTTATTATTTGTCTCTATCTCTTCACATTCGTAGCACATGTGTATCTACAAGCCTCTCGAATTTGTACCCATGACGTTGGTTACAATATTTAAGTTGTATTTTTTAGATTTTACAAAAAAAAATCCAACAGATGCAAAAAGAAAACGATTCCAAATTTTTGTTCCTTTCTTCGAGTTGATTCAAATTGATAGGTCACATTTCTCCATACTGAGGATGGTTTTAGTTTCTTTAATGAGTAAAGTGAGTGAAGTAATTATTCAAAATACTGTTAGGGATAATAGACGAATTTTTCGTCAATCTTTGGTACTTATTTCATTTCTCAAACTGCACATTTAATTACAATTCCTTTTGGCTATTTTAAAGATTTTTTTTTCTTGGAAGTGACAAATACATCGTAGGATGACAATTCCGTCTACGAACAATAATTTACAAAACTTGTCTATTTAATCTCTGATGGTTTGAGCTTCACATTTGGTTTCATAATTATCCTTTCCTATGAAAGCTGTCTGTCATTTGTTTCTACTTAGCCTTTCTTATTTGACCAAATAAGAATAATCAAACAATAATAGAAGACCAAAAAATTTAAAGATACAAGAACACAACAAACAAAAACAGCTAAAAGATAATATACTCAAAATGAGACTTACCAGGTGTATGCATAAGTTTTTGCCGGTTTTTGTGGTAAAGAAAACACGTAATTTTCAAGGGAAATTAATTTTGTTTTACTCAAAATATTGGCCATCGGCTTCTACACATTTCGCCTATCTTTCAGGTAATTGATGAATACCATGCCAGAAAAACTGCTTGTCTTTTGCGACAAACCATTCGTCGAGCCATTTTCCAACGTCTTCGAAATTCCTGAAGTGCTGCTCTGCGAGCGCGTGCCCCATTGGTGCGAAGAGGTCATAGTCAGATGGCGCAAGGTCTGGGGAGTACGGCGGGTGCGGAAGGATGTCCCGTCCAAGCGATTTCAAGGTGTCTTTCACTAGTTTTGTTGTGTGAGACGGCGCATTGTCGTGTAACACAATCACTTTGCCATGTCTTCGGGCCCATTCCGGACGTCTTTCGATCAATACGTGATTTAAATTAATCATTTGTTGGCGATAGCGTTGTGCATTAACGGTTTCGCCGGGCTTCAAGAGTTCATAATACACAATACCGCTCTGGTCCCACCAGACACAAAGCATGGTCTTCTTGCCGAAGCGATTTGGTCTTGGTGTTGAAGTACCGGCTTTGCCAGGTGAAAGCCACGATTTTTTCCGCTTCAGGTTTTCAAAATAAATCCATTTTTCGTCACCCGTCACAATTCGATACAAAAAGGATTTTCTTTCGTGGCGTTGAAGCAGCATTTCACAAGTGACTTTGCGATTTTTCATTTGACGTTCATTCAAATCGTGTGGGACCCATTTACTCAGTTTATTGATCTTTCCCATTGCTCGTAAACGTCTGCTGATTGTTTCTTGTGACACATTTAATGCTTTTGCCAATTGCTGTTGAGTTTGAGTTGGGTCATCCTCCAATAACACCTGCAATTGCTCCTTTTCGCACTTTTGTACTCTAGCAGAGCGCGCACTGTCTTTCACATTGAAATCACCACTTTTAAATTGTCGAAACCATGTCTCACATGTTCTAATCGATGGAGCGTGTTCACCATATGTTTCTACCAGCACACGATGACTTTCAACAGCCTTTTTCTTTTGATTAAATAAGAAAAGCAAAGCGTGCCGCTAATGTTCTTTTTCAGACACAAACTTCGACATGATCACTGAACGATAAAACAAAGCCGCTAGTGTTTGGCGGACTTAACTTGTGTGTGTTTGTAGTTTAATGTCAGACGAACAAAATGACGTATGTGTCAAATGAATACTTTTCACTGGCGTCATCTCTTAGGTAAACCGGAAACTACTTATGCATACCCCTGGTACACTGAGAGGTGTTTTATTCAGACGTATGTCTAGGATAGAAATATACCAGAAACTTATATTTACTACTTAAAGACATCTTTTCTAAGTCAGAAACATAATGTGGGTGATCCTCTGTCAACTTGCGTTTCTTAGTCCTTACTTCCTCTGTTACTTTTGTATGGTATATTCCCTGTCTTTTCATATTTTTCACAGATATTAAATATACTTCTATCTTATTATTGAAACCAATCTGTAAATAAGAGAAACAAACTCATTTAAAATTATAAAATATGTAAGAAATGTCACTGCTCTCCAGCAATGTAGCCAGACAAATTGACGCGGTAGGACCTGATATTTACTTAGGACCTCTACAAATATCAAAGAGTATCACACTTTGTGTTTATCCAAAATAGTTCAAAGTTCATTCAACCAAGGTTTAGTGCATAATGCCTCTGAAATCGACCAGCTTGTTTGCTTAACCCTTTTATTTTTTTAAAAAAATATTTATATCTCGTATATAACAAAATAGTTCAAAACTGGTATTACTTTACTTTTATACTAACCGAATTATTAGTACTACTGCGGCCCATACCAAAATTTGTGTTAGCAGATATTTAAGGAAAATGTAATTTCTGCGCATTGGTTTATCATAGGATATTCGAACAAAAAACATTCTATCCAATGCTTGATAATTTTAGATCTCTTCACACATTATACATTTACGTCAGTAAAATTTACGGTAGGAATTTGAACTGTGATATTTGAGTTTGAAAGGAGTTACAGATTTGAAAATTAAGGATGAATAACGTTCGTGTGTGCTTTGGTAACTTGTATAAGGAATGGTTGTTAAAAGAAATATTCTTTATTAAAATCAGAATTACACTGTAAAAAAAAAACACTTTTTTAACACTTTTTTGAACACCTTTGAGCACTTTCTGGAAACGACTTTAGCTCACTTTCGAACACTTTAATAGTGTCCGAAAGTGAAATAAAGTGCTATTAAAGCGTCTCAAAGGTGTTCAAAAGTGTTTTAAAACTGAACAAAGGTGTTTCCTTAATAGTGCTACAAAAGTGCTCAAAAGTGCAAAGAAAGAGCCCTAAATTTTAATGTGTTCCAAAAGTGTGTTTTGGAAACTAGTTTCTACTACTTTCAGAACACTTTATTCACTTCCAAGCACTTTTGGAACATTTTATGAGCACTTTCTTACACAATATTACGTGTCATTAAGATATTACGTCAGCACGTTTTTGGTCAATTTAGACCCCTTCCCTCTTAGTAAGCAACATTAAATAGATACCCTATCCTAATATATAGACCCCAGCAGAAGTATAAAAACCTTGAGTCTCTTTGCTCCCGGATGTTGACATAATATTTGAACGACACCTGACACAAAATATGTACATTATTCAATTACATATTTAATTGTGACGCAGAGTATCAAAATCCGTTATTTATTTTTTACTATAATTATCGAATTTTGAGACTACGCAGTACAGTTAAATATGTATTTAAAGCATATACATATTTTCACGTCAAGAGTTGTTCAAATATCAGCATTCGGGAGGAGGGGATTCAAGCTTTGCTTATTTTTGCTGGATGTCTATATATTAGGGATAGTACATCTATTTAATGTTACTTACTAAGG
>JAGDQP010000010.1:0-142747 GCA_022664845.1 Lepisma saccharinum
TCTGGCATGTCTGTGCGTCAGTTTGGTGTGGTGGTAAGGAGGGATTCGTAGGGACCCAGGATGTTTGTAAGATTAGGTGGATGTTGAAAACCTAATCTAGGTTTGGTGGGGAATATTGATCTTGTGTCTGGGTCAGATTGGAGAATGTGGAAATTAGAGTGTAGGATTTGTTTGAACTTGGTTAGTTTAGGATGGAACTGGGTGATTAGAGCCGGTGGGTTGAGTGTGTGAGGATGCACGGCGGATCTGTTTGGTTACAAGGTTAGATCTTTTTTTGTGTGTACATATGAATATGTGTGATCTAGTGCATTAGTAAGCTAAAATTTACCTTATATATAAAAGACGGTAAACAAGGTAAATGCTAAAATTATCGACACTGAGTTTTTTTTCTTGCAATGTTAGCTTGTAACAAATCAGCTATTGATGTGTTATGTGATATGTATGAAAATGGATTCTCCAATTCGTGTTTACATCAATGAAGAGCATTGGCGCAATACGTTTTCTGTTGCCAGGAGTTTCGCTTGACAGAAATTTTATCCTAGGCTTCGTGAATACTATCACTATTTTCCGGGCCGCGGTGGCTCAGTGGTAGTCCTCATGTCGCTTGCATGGAGTCCTCAGGTTCGATTCCGGCTCGTCCCATGTGAGTTTTGTGGTTAACGAACACGTGTGCGTGGATTTTCTCGGGATTCGCCAGTTTTCTTTCACTTTCCTCATTTTTACCAATTCTCTCATCGTCCCGTCGGCTTGAGCCAAAGTTGCTTAAAGACCTTAAACAAAATTCAAAATGCGAACTCCTGTCTACGGTTAACTTATCGCGGTTGCGCATATTTTATGTAAATACGAAGTGGAAAATTTGTTCGAATAGTCCTTGAAGCACGTGGCACAGAATATCAGCATCTAATTTACAAACAATGTTACCATTTAGGAAGAAAGTTCCTCGTGTTTATTAAATGGTTAGGTAGACACAAATTAGTAATTGCGAATTGAATTTCGTATTTATTGTCTGAATAACTGTATGAAAGGCAAAGGCAATTTTGTGCTGTTGTAGGAAGACTTTAATTTGTGCATTAGCTTTCATCGTTAAGTAAAATATTTATTTTCTTTTATTTCAGCCGTTCTCACCAGTGTTAGTCACGCACAGACATTAACAATGACGAGCTTACTAAGGACAATTCTCCAAAATGAAGGTTTTACTGGCTTATACCGTGGTATAACACCAAACTTCTTGAAAGTTGCTCCTGCAGTGAGTATAAGCTACGTTGTTTACGAACACTGTCGGCAGGCATTGGGTTGCAATATGACATGAGAAAGGAGAGCTCTAGGTACAGTTAAAATTTACCTTAAGCCGTTGAATTTTAAGTTCAGATGGAGAACGAACGTCAGCCTAAGGCTGTAATTATCAACATGAGGGAATGGAAAGGAAGAAATCGCCTATCAGCAAAAGTCATGTATCTATCTATATAAAATATTCAATGTAATTCACTCTTGAATTCTCATAATACATTCTTTAGTGATATTATTATATAACGACAGAAATACTATTCGACCGTAAGCGATTTCCTTCCCATTCTTAAAGAACAAAGGGTGGGCCGTGCCCTCTGCTTCAGGAAGTGGGTAACGTCTACACTCCGCCTGCAAGCAATGAGATATAACCAGCTCTAAATGCAGGAAGAGCTCAACTTCCCATCACATGAATGGACTTCGCTAAAATGGTGGATAAACATGACCATTACTTCGAGGTTACTTCTGCACATACGCTTCATTCTTCGTGTATATGTCCTTAATTTATTATGAATGTAGAAAAGTGAAAATGAGAACTCTATACTACTTTTGCATATGTCGTACGTTCCTTTTGTTTGTTTCTTGTTTTACTATTTTAATTTATTGAGAAATATGATAATGAAGGTGAAACTGATCTACATACAGAATGTTACAAGCAGCTAGGTAGTAATAGGAGACATTCCTTTTTTTCGAAAGTTAAGATGTGAAAATATGGTGCTACTGTAATGAAGGTTCTTATGCAAGCACAGCGTGTATTGTATGAGCATTGAGAATGTTGTTAGGAAGTCAGCAAAGCCTTTAATTCCTTTTCGTGGTTGTTTCTTAGGAGAATGTATTATCTATAAGTATTGTACTTACGTAGCAGGCGTTGCATTAAGAGATCTCCTACCAACGTGCGACAAAGGAATGCGAACAACTTTCAATAACAGAATGACCCTTATTGCTTTTAGTAGGTACTATTTTCATTACGCTGATATTTGGGTCTCAAGTAGTCTTGAAACTATAACTGAACTCGTAGAGAAATGTTAATTTTTGTCTCGGTTTTTGAGGTATTAGATACGATGCAATCATTCCTGCATGTTTTCGTTTTCTACGACGAGCTGTAAGAGAATGTATTTGATGCTAACATATTAATTTCTTGTTGGTGTTTGAAGATATGGAAGTATAGGCGGTTACTGCTGTGCAAGCGTTCATTACTTGAACTTCACTTAAAATTTGTTGTTCTGTCAACACCGCAGAGAAATTATCGCATCACGTCAGAATTCTTACGTCTTCTGTTAGTGTATCAGTGCATGAGAAAGGAAATTGTAAGTGGAGGCTAGTCAGATATATGTAATTTCAGTAGAACGTGTACAGAGAAGAGAGTTCTTCGTTTTGGCAGATATCACAGTACTGCTATATTCCATAAGGAAATTTGTACATTTCCCAGTCGAACCAATCTCCAGTTTTTAGTAAACCCAATGCGCAATTTAATTCATAAGTATGTGTTCTAAGATGTAAGATACGGAGCCAGGTAAACTATTGCAATCTTTCGATCCTTATAGTACCCAGGGGAGGATAATACAAAGTTACTTCGCATATGAGTCACATATTTTCAGAACCTGTTTAAAATCTTAAGACATCTTAATAAAAATCTTAAAGCGGGACGCACTAGAAGCAAAGATTTTTTTTAATCTGTTTAGAGTTTGTTCCTTAAACGTAACTTGGAATTAGGTCAGTGGATATATTCTTAACAGAAATGGCACTTCATGTGTGTGCATCGAAGAGTGACTGACACGTTCGCCAGTTTTTAACGACCACTTTGACAGATTCGTTGGAAATTGAAATATATGACTAAAGTGAGTTCAGATCAAATGCTTATTTCCCGTATATATGCTTACGTTGACCTCAGAATATATAAGCTTTTAGAAGAGAAGTTTGATGCTTAATGTCTTTTGAACATGATGATGAAATCCGAGTTGCACCATCCTGTCTCCTGGTCAGATGATGATACCCACCAATCTTGTGATGGTACGTGGATGGTCATGTTGATTTATCTTGCCTAACATGACGTGTTTCGAATTAAAAGGTCGCAAAGTAAATGCGTGTTTCGGAAATAGAGATACTGGTTAATTTAAGACGAATTGTGAATTTCAATTTGTACTCTTCGTTCGTCGAAAGATAGAACTCTCTTCTTCATGTACCAAAATAAGTAGCATGAACTTGTACATCATTATTAACGGCCTTCTTGTGTTCCTATGAAAAACTACCATGCTTAGACAAGGAAATGAGAAATATAGTAAAGTGATTATTATATGGCCTAAATTTCGTATTGAGCTATGTAATTAATTCTGAATTTGTGAAGTGTTCTTAGAAGATGTACCTGATATGCAAATGTTATAGAATTTCGTATCATAGTCGCCAGATACGTAGTGAAGTTAATCTAAACAATAGCAGATTCCTTTGTAGTGCGTTGGTATGGATGTTTCAAACGATCAGAATACGTACAAAGACATGACAATATATATATATCCTGTTTTTAGTTTGGTTAACGTTTACTTACTAACAAAAGAACATGTTCTAAAAGTTACTTAAAACTTCTCATTAAAAGAGAATCTTCAGAAATTAGAGAAAACATGTATGAAAAATAAAAACTTCCATTAGCTCTGGCCAAAAGTATTGATTAATGAAGTCAAATGGATGACTATTTTGGGTGCGTGTGTGTGCATGTGTTTGTATGTGCTTGCGTAGAAAGGAATTACTAATGGAACTGTATTTATTTTTTTAAGTTTTTACATGTTGTGTTGTTGAAATGCAAAATGTTCACAAAAAGTAAAGAATTCTTTTTTATACATATATGTATATAAATATGTTAGAGGAATCTGTTAGAATAAACAACAAAATCATGCCAGATGATATTTATATTGATAGTTTTTGTTCTTTGTGAAGTTTATGTAGTATTTTCAGTTTCTGTAATTCATATATTCTTTTTTTAATTAAATTTTTTCCCATCAAGGAGCTTGCACTCGTATAATCGAACATACAAGGATAAAAGCAAAGCACTTAAATGTTTCAGTATTTGTACGTGCAAGACTGAGGTCCTTTTTCCTTTAACGAATGAGTTTTAGTTTACCTGCTGGCAGGAATTGGATTGTATAAAGGAGGAAGAAGGCCCATGGGTGCGTGTAGAGGTTACATGTTGGTTCTAAAATGGAATGTACAGCAATATTTTTTAAAAAAATCGAACACCAATAATGTAGTTGAATACTGCGTTGTTAATATTACTGCCTGGACAGTTTTTAAAATTCTAGAAATGTAATTAATGTACATCTTTTTAAAAACAAAAGAATCGCTGAGAAAGAAATCAAGTATTCACGTATGTATTACATGTCATTGTTTATTATTTGTCTTGGCTCTTTTGAGCTGCCAGTAACTGTTTTCTCCCGCATGTAATTTCAAAATGCGAAGGAACATTCTCATAAACAGTGCATTTTAAACTAATATAAAATGTGTCTAATTAAACCAAATAAATTTAAAGCTAGTTTCCTTATAAGTGTAACTATAGAAAATATTTCGTAATACTTGGCTTACATTGAACTAAGACAGTTCGTGAAGTATCTGTGATGGTGTATCCATGTGATATTTTCTTTATAACTAAAAAAAATATGTAACTTAGTCTTTCACTGATAAACATGCAAAAACCGGTAGTAAAATTAGGTTATCAGAAGAAAACAATAGTTTTCGTTAAATTTCTCTGAATATCATGTAAGTTCTGAAAGTTGTGATAGGTTTCCTGTGGATGCTTTTTAAATCTTCCATCAGAAGGTTAATTTGTAAAAAGATATTACATGAAATGTATTTTTTTCCTGAGCTTATTTCAGATGTGCCAGCTGAATGTTTTTACATTCGTGTTTGAGAAGAACTAATTTTCTTTGTAATCATATAGCAGCGGCAGTCCATATATAAATACCGTTTTGTATTAAAGCATAATGGAGTTCTTGTAATTTACATGTACCATACATTTACTGACAAATATAAGTGCTATTTTTTATGTTAGAATTTTCGTTTTATTTATTTTCTTTAGAGGAAGGTTGCAAGCACTAAGATCTCCTTTCTGGATGGTAAGGTCTTTACTCCTGTTTCCTGTGTTACAACTAGATGTAATTTGAATATCTTATTAATAAATTAATTTGAATATCTTATTAATAAATTAACAATAATTGGTCGGGAATCAAACCAAGTCTTCCAGTTTCCCGAAGGAGTCCTAGACTACTATTATGCAGCGACAAAGTTCTGTGTTTGTGGATTATTTCTTAGGTTTCAGCTCATGCAGTTCATGTGTTGTATGGAAAGTCAAAACACTCGACACATCACCATATTTTCTGACTGTCTACCGGTCATGAATTTGGGTGGTTAAACATGAAATTTCTGTACAGGTGATTTTTTTTTTCTAACTGCATAATATAAGCTGAAGAGTTCCTTTGTACATTCTTCCTTTCACCTATTCGTGCATCCACAATAATATTCATTGTTGAGTATCGCAAATATGTTGTTATATGTTGTAACTGCGGGATATTAACCTACATTAGTGCTTATTCTTTTGTGGTGTCTGTTTTTATATTATACAGGATGTTTCAGGCACGAATTCCTTATTTTACAAGCATGAACCTTTGGGAAAATAATTATTTAAATAAAAAAAAAGTTTTTAATATACCACGTTTTTAAAACTGACTAAAAAGTATAAAATAATTTCTCCTTGCCCTGTACAGATTGACAACCCCATACAGATTGTCCTGAAAATTTGTGATTGTAAATTTTTAATAGCTATGAAAATATTAGTAAGATGTAGAACGAAAAACGTGGGGTGCATGCCATAGATAATAGTAAGGAGTGTAACGAGTAGCTGTCGTTGAGAAAACTCACACAACCGTTCATATTATTTGCAAGGCAATAAAATTGTTAGTGCCTTAGGTGAACTATTCATGCATCAATTATCTATCGCATGCACGCCACGTTTTTAGTTCTAAATTTTACAAGTATTTTCATAGCTATTAAAAATTTACTATTACAAATTTTTCAGGACAATCTGTATGGGGTTAGGAATCCGTATGAGGTTATAAATCTGTATGGGGCTAGAAGTTAATTAGTTTATACTTTTTAGTCCGTTTTAAAAACATGGTATATTAAAAACTTCTTTTTATTTAAATAATTATTTTCTGCTCTTTAGTCTTGCACCGTTATACCGAATTTCGTTTCTCTAGATTCAATGGTTTGAAAAAATATTTTTGGCGGCCATTTTGGATTAAAGATGGCGATTCTTTTAACGTTTTATTATATTGTCGTGACTTACTCGTGATGGTACACCTTCATTTAAAATTTAATTTCTGTAGCTCGAATGGTGTGGAAAATATTTGGGCGTTCATTTTGAATCCAAGATGTCTACTTTATGTTGTAATATTTTCCTTAACTACTTTATAATAACCTTTTTGCCAAATTTCGTATCTGTAGTTCAAACTGTGTGGAAAATGCTTTCGTGTCCGTCTTTGGAGAAATTTGGTAATATTTTCGTAACCTACTAGGGATAATGTACCATCATACCAAATTTCACTTCGCTAGCCCCAGCGGTTTAGACTGTTTATTCTATACAACAATGGGTTATACGGCCATTTAAGATCCATGATGCCGTGTACACTTTTTCAACATTTTGTAATATTTTTTTAACCTACTAGTGTTCATGTACACTCAGCCAATGATAGAATGAGCGGTCTCTTTCAAAAGCCTAAATTACAAAATTAAATGTTTTCCTCTGTAAGAAACTTGTTAGGAATATTAAAATAAGCCATTCATCAACAGATAAGTTCCTGTACAACACAGGCTCAATTTTCTTTATCGTAATCAATTTATTTGTTGTTTATTATTTTTATAAAACCCACTTGTTGGTCTCTGATATGGATTATGTGGCAGCGTCGCGAAACATGAGTATCCACTCTCCTGTTTTCAAATATTGATTTACTAATTACATGAGTTTCTACAGTATACTAACTTCTCCGGTCTGAGCCTAAGATACCTAAAAGCAATAAATACAAGCATTCTCTGTGGTTAAATATATTAAACAAAGTTATTCTTTCACTATTATTGATCATAAAATAAAGTTAATACAGCGATATCAGCACGTTCGTAATCAGTAGGGATGAAGTGTTACTTATTCTCACTTGGGACGTTAAACTCCTTTTTAAAAACTTTTACCAAATTGTAGGACATAGTTTTCATATGTATAAAATCTAGGGAAATAGCATTAAATGGAAGATTAGATCATAGATACATGGAAAATTAAACAAAGGTGCTTTATATAATTTTTACTTTGTTTACATTTGAACGTGTTTAGCTCGAAGCTTGTTCTACCATAATGATTTGCAGACGTGGTCGTAGCGTCGGGTTCACTTTCTCTTTGTTCATAAAGCTGACGAAGTTTGTTCGAACCTCTCCCACAGGCTTTAATTTTTTAAGTCCCCTCTCGCTATTACACTTTGCTAAACACAAAACTGCATCCTATTTACAAATCCTTCGTATTATGGCGTTTTTTTTTCTCTCCTGTAAAATGTTGCTTTCCGATAAATGATCCTTTTCAAATTTCACGTTTGATCCAAATGAAACCTCCTTTAATAGACTCACGATTTTTTTTTTAAACTATACAAATTCTGAGAAAAGGGGTGGAGAGACCTTTCACTCGTAGATCGGAAATTTCACGAGGGTCCAAAACAGTTTGATCCAACAAAGTTCATTGGAGGTGAGAGAGAAAGCACTGTGGACTTGGACCCTCGTGAGTTGTAAGAGAACTTTTCCAGAAATTTCTTCGAGCCCCCCTGAAGCAGTCCCCGCCCGGAGTTCCGAATGACGGACTAGTTATTTAATTTTCTTTATCTTTTCTAAACAAAGAAGTCCATCTTTTAACCCTCCTACCGAACAGGCACAAAAGGAGGGTCCAAAACATTCGCAAACCTCCCTTAATCGACTCACGAGGCTTTTTTTTTTTTTTTTTTTTTTTATTCTCGTATCACTGAAAAAGAACTTATTTTTAATGGAAATAAAGTTCACTCACGAGGGTTCCTCGTCTAAATTGCCTTTTTTTCTGAAGCTATAGATCGGAAACCTCCCTTAATACAAAAGGAAATCATTTCTCCATTGATGGTAGCTTCCTAACAGGAGTTACACAAGAAGTTTTCTTCTTCCTCTAACGTCGATTAAGGGAGGTTTGATCCAAATGAAACTTTGGACCCTCGTGAGAAGAGAGAGGAAAAACAATTTGGACCCTCGTGAGTCGATTAAGGGAGGCAAAGAAAGTAAAATTTACAGGAGAAAGATTATAGACAAATTTTAGCAGAAGAAAGAACTTTCCTTCTGCCTTGTGAGTCGGTTAAAGGAGGTTTCATCGCGAGAAAAGAAACCTGAATTTTTGGGAAAGAGGAGAGGCGAATCTCTGTTTTGGACCCTTGTGATCGATTAGATCGGAAATTTCACGTTTGATCCTTAATCGGGAAATATTAAAAAGAAAAAAATATATATATATAACCTAAAGTGGCAACCTAGTGTCGTCACTACGAAAGGAGCACACTTCCATATCTCGAAAACTAATGGGCATTTTTAAGAGATTTCAAGGGAAGGTGCAGGACAAATATTACTACATTTCTATCAGCGTCTGGAAGCTGAGAATTGACCTCAGGAAACGAGCACCCTAAAGTCGTAACCGAAGAAATTGGCACTGATTATATATACACACAAAGTTGGCAACTTGTGTTAAAATAGGTTTTAACCTACAGTGTAAGCATACCAGGAGTTGGAACAAGCAAAAGTGGCACCTGTGTTTCGTGCCAGTGTTCCGTCTGTACCGACGAAATTTGCATTATACCAGAATTCCGTGTGCATACCATAAGTTGGATACAGCAAAAGTGGGCCCCATGTGAGTTTTGCGGGTTTAATTCGGCTTTTTCGGGTTTTTATATTCTCTTGGGTTTTTGCGGCCGAAAATGTTACAATCTGCTTTATATTAAAGTACTACTGATTACATTATTATTATAGCAGGTGGTGTAGTGGTAGCGTGTCTGCCTGCAATCGCCATTGGGTAGGTCGAGCGTGGGCACGAACCCTGCTCCGACCGGTCATCCTGACAGGTTTTCCCTGCTTTTCGTCAGTCCCACCAACCGAATGCTGGGATAGAACCTTCTGTAAGGTAAGGGATTTTCCACATTGTTGCGCTTCTCTCTCCAGACCTAAGCCTAAGTTGCCTAAAGATCATAAATTCAAATTCAGTACATAAAGAAAAGCAATAGCTCCGACATTTTTTTCCGGTTTATACAAATTTAGGAAGAAAGTAAAAAGAATTGCCGGTAAAATAAAAATTTATATTCAAGTTCCGGTTTTAAGACACGTTACATCTTTAGAAAGACGTGGAGGGAGAGCCAGAATCACACATTTTCCAACCTAGCTCCGCAAGATTGCGGAAAATAAGTTAATAATTCCCTCGAAAATGCTCTCAAAACTACTAATAGTATCTGGTACATAGTGACAAGCCTCCAGGAAAATTCAAAGATATTCGCCTACCTCCGAAGATGTTAAATACTCTCCAGAAAAGGTTTTTCTCTTAAACATTCGCTGTGTATGGCAGTTTTAAGAAACACGACCAATCAAGTATCACACAATTTGTACCCTATCCCGCAAAAACAAAATATCCTGTTTGGTAGTAACAGGTGCCTAATATAAGAAATTTGGGCATATTGGGGAAGTCATCTCATCCAGATTTTTAACGTTAACGTGCAATTTAAAAAAAAATAATCTGTTCTATAAAATTCCCCCCATCTTAGAAACAGTTCAGAAAATAAGATAATGGAAAAACGCACTACTTGATTTTAAAACGGTTTTTTTTTTAGTTTGCCCAACTCTGGGATGCAGGACAAAAGGTGTTGAAAACTAAATATATATTCATTCACATGTTGATACTCGCTGAAGAAAGAATTATTAACCACTTTGTAGCACTTAAAATGTGAAAATGTTCTTACATGATCTCGAAACGTGATTTTGCATACACTAAAGTAAAGGAAAGATATGCTTACATGGTTATCTACTTTATAATTTATATTTATAGGCTGCCCTGGTACAGTACCTAAGAAAATCAGCCCCAACCAATGAGCACAAAAATCGGAAAAAAGAACGGAGTACGAACCAGTCCTGGGTTTTCGCCTTGACATTTGCCAAATTGTGAGGGAATACAGAAGATACGTCCCATACAGGAAAGATGATCTAAAAGAGTTTTTTTTTTTAACTTCACGAAAGTGTTAGTACTGGGAATCGAATCAAGGACCGCTCGCAGAAAATTAATACAAACAGTCACTGTGTTTCCGTGAGTTAGTTCAGTTGTATGTTTCCCTATTTTTAACCCTCCCTTTTTAACCAGCTTTCAGAGCGCAAAGGAATTGAAAGCTATAACCGTTAGACACCAGTTCTTGTAATCTATGAGACATCCAAGGAACTTCAAATGTCATTTAGAGCACCTCTGTGAGACAAAAGCTCTTGTCATCATTGTGAGCAACTGGTGTGTAATTTCAAGCGCATCCAATGGCATTTAGAGCAACTCGTGTGTGGGACACAAGTTATTGCCGTCATTATGAACAACAGATATTTGCAGTAGGTGGCAATGTCGGTGACAATATCTCTCCAAAATTACTTCAATTGACTGCAAGTGCCAATTCGAGCAACTTGAGGCACACACACGAGTTCCTATTTACTGTCTTGCATGTATGAAAGCATATGAAAAAAGCATTGTTGATAATTACAGGAAAATGCAATTACAGATCTTTTATTTTTTTAATCTCTGGTTGTAGACATGGAGGGAGGGGAAGCAGACAGTTTACAGAGGGGCAGCTGTCTCACAGTTAGGTTGTGACGCCCCTTTAGTTTCTACTTTTCATGAAGAGCTTCCCTCTAGTAGCGATGCCCCGAAGTTCATGACCAACTGGTAGAACCATGTATTTAGTAATTGTTAAAGAGGAGTAACTGCCATCTAGAAGTGATGCGACAAAGTTGTTGGGGCAGTTCAAAGAGTAATTTTTATCTTCTACAATCACCTGACACTGTGGTCTAGTGGCAGGGTGTCAGACTATGAAACTGAACTGTTACGCTCGGCCCGAATTCCATGAAAGCCAAAGCAGTTTTTAAGGCCAGAAAACTGTATTTGACTTTGGAAGGATTTGTTTCGCGAAGATCGTTACCCGGTGTAGTAGTCTGCCACATACACTTCGGCTTGAATAAACAAAACCTCTTAACCCTACATCTGGGAACCCCTTAACCTGTCCTGGCGAGGGACACCGCGGTTCCCAAATATGAGGTTAGGAAGTTTCCCTCTCGTTAAGGGTGGGTTTTTGGAGAAATTACATATTAAAAAAAAAAAAAAAAAAAAAAAAAACCCGCATCCGTATGAACGTCAGGGAATAAGGTAATATAAAGGGTTTGTCCTGTCTGTCTGCGCCCCCCCCCCCCCTTGATCACAGCAACTACAAGTCCGACAGAGTTGAGCCATAGACACCGTTGTAATAGTCATGGACACCCGTGGGAAAATCTATGACTTTGACTCTGAAACTGGCAGATCCCGGCATTCGCTTAGACTGCATTGTCCCTAGAACTTCCACTTTCTCTTGTGGATACGTTATAATTTGAATTTCTGCGGGGTCGCTTTGGTTTTGTCTATAATAAAAACCATTACTTAGCTTGTTTATACTTAATATTAGTTACTCGGGCTCATAATTTCAGGCATGGACGAAGGGTGTGTATAGGCTGTGTCGACTTACTAGAGCTTGTGGTGAGTATGGTATTTATATTATTATTTATATATAATTACTATTATATATAAATTACCATTTTTTTATAATTAACGGATCGAGGTATAGCAAAACTACCGAATGTCCCTTTATAGGTCCCAAAATCATTTATATACATACAGATGCTTATCAGAATAATGGAAACACCTGTAGTTGGCAACACGTCAGATGTATGGGTTGGCAGTGGTGTCGTGGCGACCGCAGCGCCGGACTGCTGGTGGTGGTGTGTTAGGTCGGTCTCCATACTACGTCAGGCGTCGTGGAACAGGAGTGTGCAGTGGCTGCAGCAGACGGAGGTAGTGTAAAATGGGAGACCTCTCAGAGTTTCAAAGAGGGCAAATTGTTGGTGCGCGGTTATGTGGAGTGAGTGTGACGGCAGTGGCTAGTGTGTTAGGTGTGTCGCCAGGGACAGTGTCGAAGGTGATGACGGCCTACACAACACACGGGAAAACCACATCGGGGAAGCGGAACAGTGGGCGGAAGAAAAGCATCAGTGACAGGGCACGCCGGGTATTAAAGCGCATTGTCACGCGGAACCGTCGTGCCACTGCGGCGCAAGTGACGGAGGAACTCAATCAGCACCTCCCCCAACCTGTTTCGACAATCACAGTCCGCCGCGAATTACATGACATGAACTTACGGGGTCGTGTTGCACGGGCCAAACCTCTCATCAGGGACCAGAACGCTTTAGCACGCCGTAAATGGTGCCGCGACCATGCAACTTGGACCGTTGACGACTGGAAACGTGTGGTATGGTCGGATGAGTCACCATTCACCCTATTCCAAACGACGGGCCGTGTTTATGTGTGGAGAACGCCCAAAGAAGCGTATGATCTGCAGTGTCTTCGCCCAACTGTGAAACATGGCGGCGGCACGGTGATGCTGTGGGCCGCAATATCATGGTTTTCATTGGGTCCTGTGGTCACACTTCGCGGACGCATCACTGCCAACGATTATGTCGCACTTTTAGGAGACCACTTGCATCCTATGGTCCGGATGTTGTTCCCGGACAATGACGCCATATTCCAGGATGATAATGCACCCATTCACACAGCTGGAGTTGTTGCAGCGTGGTTTAAGGAACATCGGGATGAAGTTCAACACCTCCCCTGGCCCGCCCAATCCCCAGATCTCAACATAATTGAACATCTGTGGTCCATCTTGGAAACACGACTCCGGCGACGATTTCCACCTCCATCCTCTCACAGAACTGGCCGATGCCCTGCACGAGGAATGGTGTAATATTCCACTTGCTACCATTCACGACCTCTATGCCTCCATCCCACGTCGCATCAAGGCTGTTCTGAAGGCGAAAGGTGGCCCGACACCATATTAATCTGGTAAGTTGTACTTTCGTTCAGGTGTTTCCATTATTCTGATAAGCATCTGTATGTGGGCTAAAGGAAGGGTGAGAGATATGGAGGTCCTAGGAACATTTTTATACTACTGACACACATTCGCGATTCACCTAAGGTTATCGTCTGGCTGAATGCACAACAACGTTTTCAAAGCACTTTCACGGCATCACACAATACATAGCGACCTCATTAAACGCCATACCATTCATTATCGGAGACCCTGTATTTATTTCAGAGAAGTTTTTTTATACCTTCCAAATTATTACAGTAACTGACCCATAAAATTAGGATGGTAACTGAATAAGTTATGTATTTATTCACATACTGTTTCTTGCATCCACTCAAAACTCACACAACAGCACATTATATTTCAAACACCAAAATAATATTTTACACACTTAATAAATTATTTGTGCGTGTGTATAAATAAATATTTATCATTATTAACGGAAGTTTTTTTTCCACATTAAAATCAATTGAGTGCCATTTTAATTAAAATTAGTTGTCAAGAAACGTTATTCATGCAAAATTGCTGGACGTCTGTGGAGCATTTTAGCACTACATGGCTCTCAAAATTGAATATACATATTCATTTTGATATTCACTAAGTGCTCTTTTGTTGTTTACGGTATAGTATAGACAATGAATAACGATCTTGGAATCCATTACTTAAAACTCGTTGTTTTGTAGTTCAAATTATAAGACTGATGCATATACACGCCGACAACGAAATAAGGTTTCATCATAAATCTATCTAGTTGCTATAATAATGTGACAACTGGGACGACTTCTACAAAGGTTTTTTTTTTTTTTTTTTTTTTTTTTTTTTTTTTTATAGAAATTTGAGATCTCAAATTCAAGATGACTGTGTGTTTAAGAGTATATAGTCAGAAGTATTTATATCATTCGTTCCAAATGAAAGACCTCATTCTTCAGTCAGATGGTACTGATGCACTGTATATTATTAGGGTGGAGAGAAGGAAGTCAAAATTGTGTGATTAGTTTCTCATACTTACTCATTTACTCTATGGCTTACGGAACTCGCACGTTCATCGCCGTAGTAACAAACGTTCGCCATACGGTTCTATGCTGGGCAAGATCAAGCCAGTTTCCATCACAAACACCTACTTCTCGAAGATCCCTGCTAATATTGTCCTCCCAACGTCGTCTCGGTCTTTCCAACGGTCTCTTTCCCTCCGGCTTTCCAACCAAGATGAAATATAATCTACGTTTTTCTCCCATCCGAGCTACATGGCCTGCCCATCTTAGTCGTCGTGATTTCATTATTATTACAACCTCGGGTGAGTTGTACAGTCCGTGAAATTCATTATGCAGTCTCCTCCATTCTCCAGTTATCTCGTCCCGTTTCTGCCCGTATATCTTTCTTAAAACCTTACTTTCAAACACTCGTAATTTATGTTCATCTGCTAGGGTTGTACTCCAACTTACGCAATCGTAAAGTATTACCGACAGAATAACCGTTCTGTATATTTTCAATTTCAACTTCCTTGATATTAATCGAGAGGTTAGGAGTTTGTGGACTGAAAGTTTCTTATAGTGACACTTAGTTTCTCATAGTGAAAATAAGTTAAATTTAGTCATCCTGAATAAGCCTGCGAAAGCTTTTTTCTGAAAAATAAATTCTTCGGGTGTCTCAAGTGCTTCGAAATTTTCAAAATCAGAAAATTTGTGTTATTGTTACTTCTAGAAATTTGTATGTGTGCTACTTTCTCAACGTAAACTACGCTTTGGGTTTACTTGTCAACATTTAGAATTAGCTCTGCAATGATCACCCCTACTTTGTAAAAAAAAAACTTGTGCGCATACGCTACCTTAACGAAGGATAGTAATGGCAGTTGGAAAGTTAATTGTTGGTGTGTACAAGTTTTAAATGCAAACCCAAAACGTAGTTTCACATTTGAGATAGTAACACACGCAATTTTAAACAAATTTACACACGTAGATTGCGTACATTTTATCTGATTTTGAAAATGTCGAAGCCCTTGTGGCACCCGAAGAATGACGAAAGATGATTAAATTCAACTTAGTTTCACTGTTAGAAACCAATCACTCAACTTTGATTTCCCCCTTCCCTCCACCCTACTGTATATATTGTAGTAGCGGTAATATACAATGGTGTAAAGATTATCAAAATATATTCTAAAATGTAAAATGAAAGATTTTAAAATGTACAAGAGACTAAATGTGGATAAATATGTTACAGGGAATAGAACAGAGGAAAAGGCTAATTACATAATCTATGAAGTATTCCAAACAGGTGTTGAGACAGGATGTTAATATGAATTCCAAAAACAGAGAAAAGAATAACAACATAATAAAAGGTCAATATGTCAGGGAAAGTTACTTTAGAAACATGTTGTAGAATTGTTTGTCTACTTTTAACTGTGAGAAGAGCACGGAGGTAAAATAGTTGTTATTGAAAAGACATCTGTTTACGTTAGAACCAAGGTTTCTGAGACGAACAATTAATAAAGTGATGTGTACAAGGTGGAAATCGTGATCAAACCCAAGGATACTTTAGGGAAAATTACCAAAGTATAACAAACAGGCAGTAAGAACCCTTCATCCATTCCATTCCCCCAAATTCCTGAATAGCAGCACACGTGGTGTTGATGGGAACGGAGTGTGACCAGCTAAATTAGGAAATAATAAAAGCACAGACTTCAAGCTTTCTTTAGGCATTCTTCTACCGTTGTTACACGGAGTTGTATCTGTTACAGTCTCTAATCAAAGTCTTTGGTTCGGCTTCAGTTAAGACTGTATCTCGGAAAGAGCATTTCGGACTTAAAAGACTACGACTTCTTCAACTGGACAACTTTAATATGGAACTTTGGAATCGCACATTCTTTATTAATATTCAGTGAATACGAACATTATTTACCAGCAGTGAAAGTCTATTCTGATTACGTCTCTTGGAATTGAACATTTAATAAGATATACGAAACGTGCTCAAATAATACCAACATGTCATGGTCATCAATCAAGAAATGCAGGTTAGTTGAGATCTTTAAATCGCCCTTTTTAAATTTACCAGAACTACTGAAAGTCTTCGATATATGACAATTTCATACGCTCCCTGTCTTTATGACCGACCTCTAATTGTTTAATAGTCATTGATCACATTGTATTAATTTCCAGTGTAATGAACTGCGAGATCTAATACGCCAGACAATAAGACATCTATTTGATGGTCCTGATTGTTCAAAGGTGTTGGGCATGTTACTGTTCGGCGTTACTGGCGAGTCACTGTAACAAAATGTAGTATTGTTTTCTGAATGTAGATTCTATTTTTCTTGACTGAAAATAGTGACTTCTTCCATTTTATTTTATTTTCTCAATGATTTGGTATTATTCATGAAGTTATTCGTAAGTCCCCCCGACCTCCCACAAAACACAAAGCGGATGAGGTTTCGGGGAAGTATCCAGAAGTGTTCCCACTTTTCCCCCTTCAATTTCCAGGGGGACGAGCGGACAGGGACAATGTATCGTGTCTGTAATGAAGCCCGATGAGGAGCACAACAGATACTGTTTACTTTTTGAGTTCAATAAAGACAGTAATGCGGGCGTAGCCTGCCGCAACATTCGGCTAGTGTATGGTGAAGATGCAGTTGACGATAGTACATGTCGTCAGTGGTTTCAAGTATTCAGTGACGAAAACAGAAGCTGCCAAGGTCAACCACGGTCTGGACGTCCATCAATGTTTTCCGAAGAGGATCTCGACCAAGTCATACAAAACAGTCCGAAGCCAACCGTAAAGGAATTAGCGTAAACCTTCCAGGTACATATATATAGTCCAATCAATTTAGGAGAAAAAGGGGCTTAACCTAGAACAAATTGCAACAAAAATGCTGTTTGCTGTTTTTGGTTCTATGAAGTGTAGCTAGTAACATATCGAAAGTCTACCAAAATCTGAATGGCCAAAGTCGGCCATTTTGTTTCGCTATCTTGGATATTGACCATGAAGGACTTTGAAACATAAATTCAACTGTAACTCGGCTGCTACAAGCCCGATTAGCATAAACTTAGTATCAAAATAGAGGGTATTTTCTACAGAACAATTAAAAATTATTTACAACAGTGTTTTTTAAAAAAATGGTGCTTCTCACTTCCTGAGATTTCGTGAAATCAGCCTATTTTATGCCTTAAAAGGGGGATAATCGGGAAGAATTTGCAACAAAATTTCTGTTTGTGGTTTCGGCCCTATGAAGTACTTGAATAACATCAAAAGTCTACCTGCTATGTCATATTGACTTTAACATGATTAGCAATAACAATGCTGTAACAGTCACTCGACGTTATAGATTATGTACTATGTTTCTTGCGTGATTTTACCAACCCAGTCCCCATGGTCCAATGGCTAGAGTGCCGAACTTCGGATCGACAGTGTATTTGAATCCTACGGTTGACCGTCCTGACTGAGGTTTTCCAGAGTTTTCCTTAGTTTCACTACATGAATGTCGGGATGGCACCTTAACAAAGGCCCTGGCCAACATTTCCCCATATACTATCACCTCCCTGTGCCTAGCCTGAGTTAGAGATACCAAAAGGTCATGGATAAAATCACTGAATTTTGAATTTATTCTAAGTTTCCATTAGCCCAGCACCTCGCTTAGTTCCAAAAAACTGTTTTAATCAAGGACATCATAGATAAAGGAAAAATTCTCCATAATAACGTAAACACCACCAAACACAAAGAGAAATCTTTTGTTTGAAGAACTTAATTACATTTGTTTTCAGAATAAAAAATCGAAATTGCTTCCTGAAATAATCTGGAAATGCACCCCGTTTCTAAAATGACCTCGGCCTGGATGGTCAGCAGCCGTGCATATGTTTCACAAAGGAGAACACCCTGGAAGATCCTCCATCTTCTTCCTGCCCATAGTGGACATGGATCCAACGGACTTAACTTTCATTTCTCAACTTCTCATGCACGTCGTAACAACTCAACATCGATTGTGATATTTGATCAACCACCCAAGCGTTGTATAAAGGGTTGACTATCATATGGAATTAACCAAACGGGAGCTACTTGAAAGATGTGGTGCATACTAGGTGGATTGCATATTGAAATGAGCTTCGTTGGTTGTATTGGACATTGGATGGCGAATTCTGGAATTCAAGAAGCGCTTGAAGTAATTTATGCTAACAGTGCTGTAGTGCACATGCTTAAGGAAAATCATTGGCTAGGGTTCGCAGCTTAATGCTTTGTTAAAAGAAGTCTTTGGGATTTCTATAATGTCCTTAGGCAACAAAACCGATACGTACCTCCAGGACCAACCAGTTGGTAATGAGCGCAACCAAGAAATTCAAGAAGGTGGTATGGAAGTAGACAATGCACTTGAAGCACATTCAACTGCTGAAAGTACAGACAGGAAGGAAAGCAACTCCTTGATCGCTGATATAAAAGCATTGTACACAGCTGCAACTGTGGATGCCAGGGATAAATCTCTACAGGATGATAGCTTGAAGAAGGTCTACGACAGACTGCAAGAGGTGAAAAAGAAGAAGAAGGAATCAAGTAGAACAAGCCGATTGTTTATTCACTATATGACTATGGTAGATATTCTAAAAGATTTCATTACTTCAGAAAGAACTGGAGACTGGGTTCTACACCTCCAAAGCTTAAAAGAAATGCTTCTATACTTTGCGGCAGCTGGTCATAATATGTACGCGAAAAGTGTTTACCTATTTCTTCAAAGTATGCAGAGACTTCCTAGTACTCACCCACATATTCATAGAAAATTCATGGAAGGATTTCATGTCGTACATCGAGCGAACCAATTCTGGGCTGTACTGTCCGCGGATTTAGTTATTGAACAGGTGCTAATGAGAACTATAAAAGAATCCGGGGGTCTCACACGAGGAAGAGGAATGACAGAAGCCCAATGACAATTGTGGGTGCAATCAATGGTGCCGTGTAGTGAAGTCAACAGTGCAAGAGTTTACTGAAGTTAAGTTCCACACTACTGATCAACATAAGGAAACTTCCAGTGCAAGGAAAATGCGGGACACACTAGATTTCGAGAAACGTATATTTTTCTTCCTGAATATGAATCCCTTTGAGATGGATGGGTCACTCCGAAGCTTAATATCAGATATGGTTGCACCAGACCCTGTAAACGTGGATGAAGCTTCAGAAATCGGGCTGGCGATTATTAAGTCTATGCAAGGAAAGCAGGTTTGAGACTATTCATTTAGCGAAAACAGCAGTCAGTAACAATGGGAATCAAAACGAGTATTTCAGTGGAAGAGGATAAAATTCACTTCGATTCTCATCTTCTATTCCAGCGCTTGACTATTCTTGCTTCATCATAGGGAATCATCTCTGAAGATCTATTCAAATATGAGTTTTGCAGCTACCCAGCTTCCTTGTTTGATGCTTCACATCTTCCTAGAAAAGCTAACAAAGCAGCGTTGGTCGATGCCATCTGGTCCAATTTACAGTCGACAAAGAAAGAAATGGAGGTAAATGCATTAGATCCATTCTACGTTCTTCACGGAGGTGCTCTACTACATCATGTTCCATGGTGTCAAGGGCAGTCTGCTGAACTTTGCACTGCTACCTCATGTATGTTCAACGTCGCTCTAAGGAAGCAATTATACTTATATTCTGGGGAACCATCCACCAAAGATGTTACTCATATAGGAAGATGCAAAGGGCGGCTTGAACTTGATGTTTATCTCAAGCCAGAAACCACACTCCATCTTAAAAAAGAAGATTTCTTAGCAAATCAGAATAACAAACAGCGATTTTTACATTTCCTAACCAATAAATTTGAAAAATCTGGTTATGAGGTTCTCCACTCCAGAGGCGATGCCGACCTCGAGATTTTGAAATCCGCTTTAGCAGCAGCTAAAAAACAAAATGTAACTAATTGCAGATGACATGGATATTCTAGTACTCCTTTGCTACTATGCAACCATCAATGACCATACTGTGCTTTTCCATCCGAATCAGAAGTCCAATAATCACAAACATAGAATATGGGTTATCAAAGCAGCTAAAGAAGGACTTGGAGAGGACACCGCATACAGTCTTCCATTCATGCATGCTCTTCTGGGCTGTGACACAACGCCGTAACTCTTCAACATTGGTAAAAGTAACACATCAAAATTATTGGAGAAGCAACCTGAACTGGTGGCCTATGCTAAAGTTTTCAACAGTCCTACATCAAATGTACAAAACATAATTGCAGCTGGGAAGAAAAGCTTAGTCGCTGTCTATGGTGGTGCCAATTCAGATTCATTAGAAAGCGCTTCTCGGCTAATGTTGCTAGACGTAAATTGTCAGTACATCGACAATTACTGCCACCAACATCAGCGAAGTATCACAGCTTCCGTGTGTATTTTCAAGTACAGGAATGGCTCGGAAATGCATCTTTGATACCAAAAGACTGGGGCTGGCGGGAATAAAATGGTCAATACCTTTCTGTTCTAACAGAGATGCAACCAGCACTAGAAGCCATACTTTCTGTGATTCGCTGTAGTTGTAGAAGTGACTGCTTGTCAACGCGATGCTCATGACGCAAACATGGTATGGATTGTTCTGTAGCCTGCAGAGAGTGTCAAGGTGTATCATGTACAAATTGTAACCTTGAAATCGTAGTAAGTGATGGAGAGGAAGAAGTTGTTATCGGTGAGCATACCTAACAAGGATGAGGGGATGTTTGATAATAACAAACAACCAGAAACAATTTCTTAACCTGAGGCTGGTATAGAAATCAGGTCTTCTCGCTTATCTACAATATTATCTTTTAGATGTTGAATGTGTCAATCAACAATATCTGTAAAAGGAGATCACGGACTTCATATAGCCAGTGGTTGTAGACGATATTTGTACATTAGTCTGATTTCAGCGTCAATATTTTCATTTTCGTATACTGAATAAGCAATTTCAACGCAGCTGTAACATAGATTGTACCAGCTAAAAACCATACACATATTTATAATACATCAAAAACTTTAGCTGAGTGTTTTTACTTCCTTTTTGTGCATCAACTACATATGTGTGGTATTTCTAAGGAGTAAGTTTTCTGTCATTGACTTTTTTCAAATTGTGAAAGATCTTGCGTATCTCTTGCGTTTTATACACCAATATATGTAAATTCTCCGTATATCGTGGAAATCTTGGATTACATCCTCAACAGCTTTTATTCATTTTATTTCTTTAACTTCTTATAATTGTCAAATAATGTCTATTTGCTAAATCTACACTCTCTGGTCTTTAACGTTGACACCAACTTTATGAAAATCGGGCTTGGAGAAGCAGAGTTACAGTTAAATTTATGTTTCAAAGTCCTTCGTGGTCAGTATCCAAGATGGCGGACCAAAATGGCGGACTTCGGTCACTCAGATTTTGGTAGACTTTTGATATGTTATTCAGTTTGCTTCATAGGGCCAAAAAATACAAACAGCATTTTTGTTGCAATTTGTTCCAGGTTATTTAGTAGATTGACTGGACTAATAGATTGACTGCTGGACGTTAAAAGACGTCTCGAATCGTTGCGTTTCACCACAAAGTTCGATCGTTGGTTTCCAGATCATCTAAGTGCAACTCAACGCCGGGGGCGTGTGGCGACCTTTGTTTCCTTGCTTTCCCTGTCCAAAGATGACTGGTTCTTGACAAGCATTGTCACAGGTGATGAGAAGTGGATTCTGTACTTCAACGTAAAGGGTCGAAGGACTAAGTGGCGTTTCTGAACCGCCTACCTCGACATCCAAACCAGAACTTCATTCCAAGAAGGTGATGTTAAGTGTATGGTGGGATGCCAAAGACATAATTCATTAGAATCTCTCGGAATCTAACCAAATCATTAATACCACCTTCAGTTAGAAAGACTCCGAGCCGCATTGCGATCAAATCTTGCCAATCGCCAAGGAGTCATCATCCGCCATCGCGCTTTACAGAAATCCTTCATTCGGAAAATCTTTAATGATATGGAGGTTACCGTACAACAGTTCAAAGACTTTTATCACCGAGGGATTCATCTTATACCTGAAAGATAGCATCGATTACGATGGCGATTATACACAGTTCTAGGAGAGTTCCATTTTGTGGTGTTCTCATTTATATATGCACATTGGAAACTTGTAGGAGTTTTACATGTACCTAAAGCATATAATTATTGCCTTGAAAAAATGCAGAGTTTATTTAAGTTCTGTTTAAAAGTGTGCGGCCCGTGATGCTACCTCTCATCATATATTGGCTCTCGTATAGAAAGAAGTTGGCCACCCCTGATGTATTTAATCCGATACGTTTGCATATATCGAAAAGCTTGTATTGTTTTCAATGTGTGCATTCTATCTGACGGTTTCATCATTTATGCTATTACAATTTGACACATATACTGCCAAAAATTATCAACTACCTTACAGACATGAATGTGTGGAAGAACATGATAATTACTGTTTGCTTGGAAACGCTGTATTTCTTTTTCTTCCCGCCGAAATGATGTGCGGATGTCCTGCTTCTGGTCAGCTGATGGCCAAGCCGAGGTGCGACCATTCACCAGCTAATTAAACACGCTTGCCCGCCATTGCCGGGTCGTTAATTTAACACTCCCATATCTGGGTAAATATGGTCAAATCCTTTTGACAAAATCATTTACTCTAGTAGCGTTCTTAATTACGTAGTGTAAAGTCTGTAATAGAAAAGCACTCTAAAACAATACAAAAAACAAGCACAGGCGCGAAAGAAGCCTAGTAAGTTTTGAGCCTAAGATATTAACTGACCGAAATTGTAAATTTTGCGTTTTTATTTCTCTCCACAGTCCTCTACATAGGTTCAATACATCTTTTTCACTTACCATACAGTGTCAATATGCCATCATTTCTTAAAAGGAGAAAGAGTCCATTAACCAACCGAAAAGGGGCTAGGTTTAAAACTTAATAGACTCCCTTTTGAACGTTTAAAATATTAATTGAAATAAAAAATTAAGGACTATAAAATGAAAATACATTTCAGCAAAATACAATAAATATAATGTGCTCTTCATAATATGATACATGAAATGTTATAAGCGTAATTAGGTTCAGATGTTCTTACATTATATTTTTTTTCTTCTTAATAGGAGTTACAGTGCACTAATTGTATCATATCGATAGTATGTTTATGTATGTCTATATATATATAATTATTTACAATACTGCAGTTAAGTATGTAAAAAGCAGTTTATTAATAATTATAGCTGCCGCTAAGCTGATGGGATGATATATCAAAGTTGGACCTTTCTTACTCTTTACCAGATAATTAAGTGTTGTTTCTATATTACGATACCTATAAAGGTGAAAATAGTCTATTAGATATTTACACGGGTTCTAACTGCACTTACAAATTACTCAGCATATATAAGAATGATTAATAATAGTAAAAAAAAAAAAGTTCGTACCTAAAGATACAAATTTCTTGTATTAGATTATACATGTATATAGATTTTCTTTGGCACCTCCCACCAGAGACTGAAATGTAAAGATGTGATTGATAGATAATTAAGAGTAAAGTTTTATAATTGAATGAAAACTTCAACACTATGTACCTTGTCTATCATCTAGCAATATAGAGGGCAGCCGAAACTATTGCCCTCTTTCCTCCCATCCCTGTTTTCTATTAAAAAAAAATGTTGTTCTATACTCAATAATATTCATTTAATAGTATTACTCTATTCGTATTATAACTAAATTGAAATAGTTGTACTCTGAACGATTGTTACCTGTACGGCAAATCTTTTTTTTTTTTCCTTAAATATATGCACAATTTATCTGTAAATTTTGTTTACTTGTTATATACACAATATCATTATACGCTTTTTCCTTAATATTTATAAACATGTCAAATAACCCTACTAAATCATTAGCACAAACGACACTATTATAAAGCACTTATAAAAATAGATAAATCAGTATTTTTTTTGTTGTTCAATTATTATTATTTCTATCATATTAGCAATGGAACAGGTCAAAAGATATGTAGCCAGATAACATGGCTTTTTATAGTTTATATATATGAATAATTTCAGACACTCACAGTCTTAAATATGAATTAGGTAATTACAGTCAGTGATCTAAGTTCTTTTTTTTTCACCTTTCAAAGAGATAAATTGAATTATTAGTACAAAATCACAAATGTGATTGAAAAGTTCTATTATACGACATGTAATGACACCTAAGCAGTGTCGTTATCTTGTAGAAATGGTTACATACACTTTGATTTCGTTTTCGTGTTTTTGTCAATATTACACTTTAAAAGTACCAGTGTTTAATTTCCATAGAACATAGAATTGAAAAATACTTTCTGAAAAAATTTTGGTGACCAAATACTTAATCTCAGAAACGTAACATTTATTTATTATAAACTAAGATTATGTAGGATCTATAAATTATATGAAAATGGTGTAAAAACTGATTAGAAAATCTGGGCCAGGACATTGTCTTCCAACGTATAATTTAAGAGAGAGCAGTTTCGTTCGTTACAGAATCACTCAGAACGGTTTCTTTTTTAAAAATTTTCTGGATGAATGTGAAAGTTTCTTTTTTTTTTTTTTTTTGTTTTGCTTGTTATGAAACATCAGTATCTTACTTTACAATTAAAACTTAAAAAAAAAAAAAAAAAAAATGAAAAAATTGCTAAGTTTTTGTAACTGTGGAACTGAATCTTAGATAAGTTTCAATCATTCAAATGCTAATATTTACAGCTAAAATTCTTTTTCAATCAAGCACTCAAATACTATTCCTAATTTTTGAACTTCGTTTCGGATTGTTTTGTATATTAGACTTCGATTTTGATTATTAATACATGTAAACATAAATTAGATCATACAGTTATTTTTCTCCAGCCTGAGCCTCAGATGCCTAAAGGCCTTAAAATAAATTCAAAATTCATACAGCTATTTTTTGTTTTCAGGCAAACAATTTGTATTATTTTATTAGCATTTTTTGCCCTCTCAAATGAAGGATCATAGCCTCAATTAAGGACACTAGCCAGACATTTGCTTTAGCGGGACACAGGGGAAAAACTGTAAACTTACATTTTAGTTATCAGCTTGATTATACTGCCCTTTGAACGGAATTGTAATTTATTTCATACCTAGCCCAGTGATCTATGACTGGAAAACAAGTTTACGTTTCCATATCTTTAAACTGAATTTTGATATCTTGCATATGCAGTATGTTAAAGAATAATTTTCTCCGTGACCTCCTCCCATATTTTAATACATACTATATAACTTTAAAGTATGTAGCCTGAACCACAGATGCCTTAAGGATATAAACACAATTCAGTCCAAATCAATTTAAAGCGTGGGCCTATTTGTTGCTTAGGCATCATATAAAAATAAATACTTACATACATTTGTTTTACTATATACAATATTAAGTCAAACTAATACACAATACCTCTCTGTCATTACCTAAAATTGAATTAAATTGAATTTTATTTATGGCCTTTAGGCGTCTAAAGCTCAGGCCATATATATATATATATATATATATATATATATATATATATATATGACTTTTCTAATGTATTTCATTGAAGCAGAGCAGTTTTACAACGTAGAAAATAATAAAATATAATGTTCCTTTAAAAAATGAACATATAAATAATAAAAAAAAGTTGGTGGCTGGGTTTCGAACCAGGATCCACTAGCACACTGGTCAGATGCTCTTGCCACTTGGCTACGAAAGCAGTTGCTGCTTATGACTTTCCGAGTGATATTTGTAGGTTCAACAGTCAGTTACCAGGAGGTTAACCATTAACCTGTTGAAGATTTTACTGCGAGGATCGCCTTCTATTGACTTGGATTGAAGATTCGGATCTACAGTGTGGTGTAATAATAGTAGAATTTAAGACATCATTTGCCACGTTTGACGGAACCAGAGGGAATACTATTGGAACGCTTTTGCATACATTGTAAACTTCATGAACTCAAACAGGAAGGTTAAAAAGAAACTTCAATCTCACCAGAAGTGTTTGCAAAAGTGAAAGAAATCATCAGGCCTTAAGGTTACATTAACATCATTGTAAGAAACCCATGTTTACTTTGATGAGCCATTTTCTTATCAGGATATAATTATGAGATATTCGTCAATACAAATGTTCAGGTTGCAAACTGTTAATCAAGATTGCCGATGAGTGACAACTCAGAAGACGCAAAGCAATCAAATCAGTATGTTCTAAATATAAATGAAAACCCAAAATATGGGGGGAATTGGGAATAGAATTTCAAAATAATTAAGTGTTACACCAAATATATCAATGGATGCAAAAAGGATGGCCTAGATCGTTACCAATAACAAAACATAATAAAACACACAGGGAATACGTTAAAAGACGAACACTGATAACCACAGATCATGATTTTTTTTTTAGACCCAGTCTAATTGTAAAGCCTAAATCCCGTAAAAAGCATATTTTTAGGGTTACATAGGAATCACTTAGGTATGGAAAGAATAAAGGTTATGACGAGATCTTACTATTAGTGGGCCTTAGCAGAAATGGAAGTACAAGCTATGATGGAATAATGTATTACATGCCAAGATACATTCTCAAACACGTAACAAAAAAAAGTACAAATCATGGAATCAAACTAATTGCCCGCTAATGAGAGTCCATATTATTTTTTTGACTTCGGAGGACAGAAGTTGTTATTATGGATACATAGTTACTCGAGATGGATTGAAATAAAAAGTGTTAACAGTACGAGATCAGAACAAACTAGTAAGCATTTAAAAGAAATTATAGCTTCTCTCGGTCTACCTGAAACACTGGTTTGTGGTAATGGTCCTCCGTTTTCCAGTACACAAAACAAATTCATCAATGGAATATAAATCATGAATAATCATCATCATTAAGGCTGTATCATTAATCTCCATAGCATCCACAGAGCAATGGCTTAGCAGAACGATGTGCCCAGGATTTCAATGAGTTGGTGCGAATAAAATGATCGCTTGGAAGCCTGGTGGGAAACGCACATCAGCAATACAACATAGGGATCTACTGAGGCCACGCGTCTAACGTCACAAACTCTGTATACGTCCAGTAAACAGGCTAAGATACCGAGACAGTCTGGAGGCAGTTTGTTGCTGAACAGGGCCGTATGAAACTGCACCATGGACGTGTACCCAATTTGGAGTGAAGTTTCTTTATGAATTCAAACTGGGGCATTCTGCACAAGAAACCGCTAAATGCATTAACAGTGTATTGGGACAGGAATGGCGAATGAACGCACCATTCGTCGTTGGTTTGGCAAATTTCGATCCGGTGACACAACATTGGAAAATTAGCCCTGTGGGCACCGACTAACATCATGTTCGGATGAGATGCTCAGGAACACCGTGGAAGCGGACCCTCGGACCACCCATAAGTTGGACTCAGGGGCGCCACATGAGTTGACACCGGCCAAGAAGAATCGCCGTCTGGGGATGCGCAGTTCTCTGAGTGTAAGGAATAAGAGAGAAGGTTTCCTGCATCGGATTGCCACTTCAGATGAAAAATGGATCTACTATGACAATCGTAAACGGTCAGGACAATGCTTGGGTCGTGATCAACGTCCAGGACAGTGTCCTAAACCCACTCCCCACCCACGAAAGGTGGTGTTTTTGCTGGTATGATGGTCTATGGTGAGAGAGATTCATCATGTCTTTCTCAGGCAAGGTAAAACCATCACAACAAATCGTTACAGTGCAGAACCCCATAAAATGCACCACTATCTTGTCCGCAAGCATCCAGAAATGGTCAACAGACATAGTGTCCTCATGTTGCATGACAATGCCCTCCCACATGTCTCACAAAGAACGTTGCAGGGTTTCCATAAGTAGCAGAATGAAACCCTTCTTCACCCGCTTTATTCCCCGATCTCTCTCCCACTGACTACCACTACTTCCAGCATCTCGATGACGTCTTGGCAGGGAAGACCTACCCTTATGATCAGGCGGTGCAACATGCAGTTGAGGATTTCTTTTCATTGCAGACTTCTTCCGCTACGGGATTCAATCGTTGACTGAGCGATGGCAACAGTGTGTGACTGCAAACAGCGCTACTTTAATTAATCAGGTAATGCAGTTTTCAGTTTTTTGCCTTTAGACATCGCACCTGGGGCGGACATTTCATTTGCACCAACCCAATCAACACAAATCACCGGCTGAATTAATGTACAGTTATCAACCTCGAACATTATAAAATAATTTGTGTCACAACATTAAACAAGCAATTCAGGAAAATGAAATAGAAATAGAAGAAAACACAAAATACCGTAAAAAATTGGAATGAAAGTAGTCCTACATATGTAAAAGTCAAAGTAATTACAACAGGTAATAGAATAGTTATTGCAGAACAAGATGAGACTATACGTAAAGAGCACTTATATAAATTGAGACGCTCAAAATTGGAAAACACAACCAGAAAAATCTTAAACTAGATGATTACGTTAATTACTGGTAGAATATCAAAAATGTACATAAGGTCAGAAAGAACACGGGGACCATTTAAATATTTCACATGCGAAGGATGTTAAATTTAAAACTTCTTAAGTTCAACCGGAATCGAACCAGTCAACAAAGTACAAAGCATACAATACAACAGATTAGAAAGAGAAATAGACGATTTAGGACGGAAAAAAAGAGAAGTAGTAGTAAAAGAAGATAATAAAAAAATTGAGAATAGAAGAAGTGAAAAATGAAAGTCAAGTAAGGAGGGAAAAGCAAACAGAAGAGACATTTTGGGAAAGTTTCTCTGATTTTTTGTTAGAGACGGAGTTCTAGTTAAGAATAAGATGATTTAGAGGAAATTTTATGACGTATTTATGGCGAAAGACTTACTAAGAATGAATGATCATTGCATTATTGGTCAGAAATATGGTCAATAGGAGAGATAAATGTGCCGATATATCACAAGTGGAAGAAGTTATTAAAGAAAAAGTTTATGGAATTATTACTGATTTATTAACAATATTATCTTTGAAATGTTATTTGTGGGGCTGATTTTAGATACTTACCAGCCAGAATATAAAACACAATACTTGTCATACAAACACGTGAATGATTAATTTTCTTCATAATAATTTTTTAATAAAACACATAAGCTTCATGAAATGGTAAACATTTCACGGATGATCTTCTGGTGAGGGATGGCACTTCTGACCGTTAAAATTAAATTAAAAAATCTATAAAAATTACTCTTTATACCATACAGTCAAAATTATTTGTTTTAAGTGTAGCATCAATGATTTAAACACGTACTCCTTTAAAAATGCACTAAAATATTTATAAAAAATAAAATTCAAATAACTTCATATCAAATAATGCACTGTACTGGAGGACTGAAATAAACATAAATGAACTTTGAAAACAATTTAAGCGATAACCTACAATTTACAAACAGCGAAGTTTAGCCTAGTAAAATTCTTCTTCTTTTTAACAATAATAATTATTTTTATTATAACCTAGTATGAAATTAACAATGGTACAAGAATTAAAAGTAACATCTCTAAATTTACATCAGCTTTCAATGCAAGTTATAAATAATATAACGATTTCAATAACTTAACAATTTGAATGTGTTCTTAAAATTCTCCCGTGATAGTTGTATACTTGTGCCTGAATTAAATTTCAAGACTTTCCTTTACGCTATTCTGGTAATGACCGAATAAAATGGAAATCCATGTCGTTTCTTATTTAATTGACAAAAACTTGCAAGACTTAATTTGAATATAGTTGTTATGATCAAACTTATAGGCTTTATGTTGTTCAGCATCTAAACACATACTTCAAAAGTACTTTCAGTGTAATTAATTTATTTTGTACATTTTTTTAGTTATCTGTCAAATAACATTTCTGCTTTATCGGTGAAAGGCCGACAAGCTTCATATTATTTCTCTATATACCTCTATATTATACAATATCGTCCGAAATTTTTTTCCTATTCACTTCGTTAAAGATAGAGAATAAGCTTTTGAAAGTTCCACTATACATTTTCTTACTTTAATAAAATTTACTAGAAATAAGACTCTTTGTATTGTCTCTACCGCTTGAACATAAGTTAACAGATAGTTTTTACATTATTTACGGCTTCTATAGATAGTGACTACTGGCAACTAGACATGAGATACGAATATATTCATTATTTCTACAATTTAATATTATTCTACTTTCGATTTTGATCTTACACGCCTTGACCGTTTGTTTCCCTTAAATTTTGGCAATATTAGTACCTAACCTAAACATTTCACTTGTTTAGAGTACTATAAATGAGCAAACCATTTCCAAAACGATCCTTATCCACAAAAATTCAAAATTGAGGTCGTGGTATTACTGGGTTCATTTCATGACCTCCTAACAAATTATGATTTTATAGTTCCAAAACAATATTGCAATATTAGGGGGACCGTTAGAAAACTCATAGTAAAAATAAATGTTTATTTTTTAATGATTTCTTTATTACAAAAAGTAAAAAAGAACTTAGTTTTTCATTACGATGGTATTCACAGCTGCAAAATTCCCATATTTAAGTAAAAAAAACAAAAAAGATATTTTTTGTTGATTTCGCAACAATTATGGCGCTCGAACAGGGACAAGGATCGCTTTGGAAATTGACGTCTCAAACAATAAAGTAACTTAGAAGATACAGACCAAGTGTATGAAAAGCAATGTTTATTTTAACACCCGTACTTTTTAGTGATAAAATTTTCAGTATATATTTATGTAGTTAGCTCGCACTTACAGAAGTTCTCACTGTTATACAAAGCTTTGACGCAACACGCACATTATATACATCTAGAGACACTAAGGAACTACAACAAAAATTGATAAAATAGCTGCCTATAGAACTTTTTTCGACAAAAAAAGACTGTATTTTTGGTCTGTTATTTTTATACTTGTTTCCATATCCTGACGTTATCACATCCGTAACTTTGTTTGTTTATCAAATAATTTTTCGTTAATTTTTTCTTATAATTTGTTTCAAGCTTCGAATATAATTCAAATTATGAACTTTTTTCCTTTTACATAGATTACAACATTGTATTATGTTTATACCAGCAATATTTGATGTAATTATCAAGAAAAAAAAAATATATATACTTCATAAACAGATCAACAACATTATATTCTTATTATCCTTAAATATTGTTATCAGATTTTATCCTTACATGTTAGTGCTTTTAAAATAAGAACAGCTTATCTTTTAAAATTATACAATCAGTCTCACTCTACATATATATATGTATACTATATGTATATATAATATGTACAAAATTTCAGATATACAGTCACTTACTTCTTTTATACACTAAAATATCTGCATATATATGTGTATATATACAAAGTATAACTATATATTGTTGTTTAAACTTTGATATATCTGAATCGAAAAAAAATACAAGTCAACATAGTTGACAACTTACTATCTGTTCTGAATTTCAGATTTTCAGAACACTCAATATATATATAGAAGTTCTTTTTCTTGTTTTATTTCCTTTTTCTAAAAGAAAAATCAAGCCAAAAAGTTTCCCATAAGGCCATAGTCACAAGTGCTTGTTAAAAAGTCTCCTTAAAAGTGCAGAAGTGATTTGGTTTTTGTGTGTGAGAGTGTATGTGTGTGTATCTGTGTATTTTGCTTTCGCGGTTTTATTTGAAAATGTGTGGAAAAAATGTGGTGGTGAGGAAGACACCATTGTTAAAATGTGAACTACTTTTCTTAAATCCACTTATTTCGTGCGGTGCCACTAAGTCTCCTCCCCCACATCAGATGATATCATACAATTGTTCCTTGGAGATGCTGCGTATCACTAGTCTCACAAGTGGGCATTCCACTGCTACTACTACCAGCGCTAGTACTACCAGCTTCCTCTGGTGGCGTAACTTCTAAACCAATACTACCGTTTAAGGCGATTTTAATCGAACCACACGTGTCCAATGTTGGCGGCGGAGGGGGAGGTGCCGGTGGATTAATAGGTAACATAATGCCAAGATCTTCAAAACTACTTTTCCTCCTCGTAGTAAGACCTTGGCGCAATGAATTGGATCGACGAAGAAGAATGTCGTCTACACGCAGTGAATTCGATCGACCACGACACATTCCTGGGTTCACTGTAGGACTGTCTGGCAAAGATAGTGAATTTGCTTTCGTCACTAATGGAGGGCGTCCGGTGGAATTTCGTCTGCTACCAGGTCCTGTTTGTTGCGCGCAAAAGCTAATGTTTGATTTTCTGCGACTATTGTGTCGTTCGAACGTTTTCTGGGCAGAAAATGGACTAGGTCTTATTAAATAACTGAAATACAAGAAAAAACATATCTATGAGTTAATATATATTAGCAACGTTTGTATATTTTACAGATATCATTTGAACAAAATTTATTTGAGTACGTTGTATTGAGTTGTGGTGCTACATGTCGAGAGCAAATAATATTATAAAAATATCTGAAACAAAAGATTGGTACCAAGAACATGTATTAAAAAATTTCGGTGTTAGCCACTAGAAAACTAGTTTAGAAGTTATAATTTTCGAGTTATGAACCAGAGGACACTGTACAATATTTCGAAAACAGTCGTCGTGCTCATCTTTAGGGTGATATAAAGCGACTGATAGAATGATAGAAGATATATATATATATATATATATATAGTGAAATCAATTGCAAAGCTTAGTCTATGATTAAATAGAAAAGCTACGTCTGTGATTGGATAGAAAATTTTTTGATTGTGATTTTCTGAAACATTTGCGGTTTGGGATTGACTAGAAAATCAATACTTGTCTTTTCCTGGAACATCTGCTTCTATGATTGGCTAGAAGATATGTCTCTGGGATTGGAACCTAAAAAGTCGCTTCTCTGATTGTTTGACTTTGGTTTATGTTGTTTCGTGGTAGAGAGCCAGAATTGTTTGACAGTTGATATCGTATGTCCCTGTTAAGATTACTTCCTCTCTCCAAAATAAATGTTGGTTTCTCTATTCTTCTCCCAAAAGCCTGAATACTTTGCTAAGATGGTGGTATCGGAAATTGAGATGATGTGCCGTTGGTTTATGCTATGCAATGATTTTACTATATATCTTTACTTTGTATGGTCTCTTGATATTCACCCTGAAGATGAGAATTATGACTTCTCTGAAATCTGGACAGCGTACATCTTTCCTGGTTGATAATCAGGATTATACATTTCACGACACACGGAAGGCTTCAATTCTTATTCTTAAAGTTGTGTTAACCTTTCTAGAAAGAACGAAGCTAACTGCAGCAGTTAGTCATGTGTACAACACTAGAAAACGCTTAGACATCAATATTAATAAATAAAATATTAGTGCTAGACTATATATATTATACAGCACAAAAATTAAGTAAAAAATTGTTTGTTTTGAATAAAAAAATGTAGAAGGGGGAGATAGAATATGCATCCGTCTCAGAATAAAAAACAACTTATATAAAAACATTCATTGTGTGTACAATAAAAGAAGGTTATGGTTAGAGATAAAAATTAAGATTCTGAAAGAAAGTGTAATTGAAGGTATGAAAAGAAATGTGTAAATACAATGTATCTGAAAGGAAATACATGTGAAAGGAATAGAAGAAATACTGCTTGGTGAGTTTTAACCAAACCTGATTTAAAAATCCCTGATCCTGGTTCAAAGGTTGTTGTTTTCTATTTATATAGAAACTTTCATATATTAAACTACTCTTTTCTTTATGTGATCTGTCTTGTTCAATATTACTGCATCTACGAACAGGAGTTCTACTTTTTTATCACTGACGTGTTCGTTAACAACTGGTCTTTCAGGTCTATCTGAGCACTTAAAAATCTCATCTCTCAACATCGCAGATGCAGTAATATTGGAAAAGACAGGTCGCATAAAGGAAATAATAGTTTAATATATTAAAGTTTCTATTTAAATAGAAAACAACAATCTTTGAACCAGGATTAGGGATTGTTAATAAGGATTGGCTACCTTTATTTAAATAAACACACTAAGCAGAATTTCTTCTACTGCTTCCGCATTTATTTCCTCTCAGATACATTGCATTTACAAATTTCTTTTCATGCCTCTGTTTTACAATAACAATAAGCTTGCTTTATTTTACAAATACAGTTTTTTTTATATATATGTTCTTTTGTTTTATTCTGAGAAGAATACGTTCTATCGGGTAGTACTTTCTTCATCCCTCTTCTGACGTAGAC
Source organism: Lepisma saccharinum (assembly GCA_022664845.1). Classification (NCBI taxonomy): domain Eukaryota; kingdom Metazoa; phylum Arthropoda; class Insecta; order Zygentoma; family Lepismatidae; genus Lepisma; species Lepisma saccharinum. The sequence continues at coordinate 34,673 of JAGDQP010000010.1, forward strand.
AACCACCATATTCTCCTGCAAGATACATACTGATAACAAGGTTACACGGATTGCTTACTCTAAAATCTCCTTTTACCCATATTTCCATACCGTTATGACGAACTGATGAAGCGTATTTGTGGCTACGCGAACATTGTTTGGACATTGTGTTTTATTCTCGTTACCAAAACATAAGAGAATCATGCTTTCCTCCTTACAAAACTAATCATTTAAGATGATTCTAGTTGCTCAAGTATTATTATCCTATCTTAATGGACGTTTTGTTTATTTCTCACACAAACAGTGTTAGGTGTAGATAATGATAGCGGGGTAAGAAATAAAGTATCGGAGATAAAAAGCACCAGGACCTGAAAGAGAAGTAATGTGTACATATTCATTTGTAATATGACAAACATCTTTGTAGAAAAGTCATCTCACAGTATAAGAGATTCAAAAAGCATCTTGCGAAGTTTCAATTTTCTAGGAATGCCAAATAAATTCAAGAATTGACGTCGCCGCCATATTTGGTTAAAAGCATGTAATCTAGTTTTCACGTTCGTACAGGCCTACTTGAAACTTCAGCTTAGGTTCAGTTCTAATTTCAATTTACTAGTGATATATGGTGTTCTATGGGAACGAGAGGAACGAAATATTAATTAGGTTTTGCAAACACTGATTCGTGCGGGTTTTGTTTTTTATGGTTTCTAGATAAATATACAATTGTTGTTAAATATTTTCGTCTTATGAGAATGGTTCTACAATATGTAAAGTAAATACTGTTCGAATGTACATTTTTATTCAAATATTTGATTATAGGTTTCACTACATGATGTCTGTTCATTCTTATTATGATATAATCAGGGATTAAATTCATGGTGGGCTCAGGCTCCGATTCTCTAGGGAGGGTTGGGGCTCACTCACTGCTTTCATCGCAAGCCATAAATCTTGTGTATCTACTCAATAGATCTGTCGATAATTATGAGGTAATATTTGGTCAATTTCGAATCAATGACACGGATGGAATATTTAAACAGTTATCTTCATAAATTAAAGTTATTAGATACCAGAAAGCATGCATTTTTCAGATTACAAAGTTACAAATATATAAGTATAAAGGTACAGAAAGTATCAAAGTTTCGATGAGAGAACTCCCACCGATCGGCTTAGAATTTAATCCCTGGGTACAATGCTTGAAAAGGTCAAAGTAGCTTATGATTGTAGAATTGTAACATGTCTCATGGACCTATTATGTGTTACTCCTACTTTAAGTTACGTTCTTACATATTAAAGGATTATATTCCAATCTGATTTGCTTGACTATTATTACATTGGTAATTAAAGTGGAAATTAGTGGTTGTACATATGGAGTTTAATCAGTACTAAACTTTATTAGCTTTAACACCCCATTTACTTGATAAAAAAACAAATAGTACAGTATTTATTGTCCTTTCATATGTACATGAAAGTAAACTTAACGATACTTTTTGTTTATGTGAAGGTATTGATTGATAAAGTGAATATCGTCTACGTCGTACTCAGTCTCCGTAGGCTACAATCTCTCCAATCTGGCGCAATTTGGTAGTGAAATTACAAATATGTATTCAAATTCCCAGCTAATTGCTTGATTTACACTTTTTCTCATGGTTCTCGATATCAGGGAGACCTGGTGTTTTAAGCGGTTGCTACTTTTCTTTATAGTGGTTAATTTATTGAATATATATAATTGGTCTCTTCAATATTCAATTGGTCTCGATATTCAATAGACTCTTGGTCACGGGGCAATCATTTTTTACTTATGCACCCTATTTCTTTGATATTATAAATTCTGCAACGTATACTTTGGCTAATCAGTATAACTTAGTAAGAAAAAGTACCCAGGTGCATGTACTGGGTATTATGAAAGATGCTACTGTTCTCTCTACTTCATTACAATGTGAAGGTCAACATATTTCATTCATGGATCCATATTGATTAATACGAATCACAATGGGAACAAGTACAGATTTGAAGTTATAATTGTCAGCAATAAACTTAGCAGTCCAATATTGGGAAGAACCTGATTATCTCTGTTGTAGCCGGATTCGAAGTATAATTTGTTGGGCTTAGGTTACATTAATTCTGCTGAAAAATTGTTTTAAATTCAACTCTCCTCCGAACAGCTAGAGACAAGTATCAGACTGTGTTTTCGGAAGATATAACCAAACCTGTGATAGGCTACAAAATTCAACCTAATGTCATACCTATTTTCCGGAAACACTATGACATTCCTACCATCTTCAGGAAACAGTTTGGGCTGAGTTAGCCAAATTACAAAGTTTGGGAATAATAGTGCCAATGGAACACAGTAAATGGGCTATGCCTCTGGTAGTCCTCAGAAAAAAAAATAATGAAATCAGGCTATGTCGTGGTCTGAAAAACACCTTAAAATAACCGACAAGATTACATATTCTCTACCTCGCATTGATGAGATCTTTAATAAGTTAATGGGCGTACGATGCTTTACAGTACTTGATCTTCGTAACGCTTATCTCCAACTCGAGGTTAAAAAGAGTCACAAGAATTGTTAGGGATTCGTACTCCATAGGGTCTATATAGACAGACTAGGTTAGTTTCGGGTTAAATAACTCTACGCGGTGATTGCAGCGATTCATGGATGATATTCTGGGGTACATGGAAGACAGTGTTCGATTTATCAGGGGGGATACCGGGGATTTTCCTGGTGCGTGAGGATTTCATCCCCGGTTGGTGATTCCTAATATCATCCCAATCACGAATAAAATCCTTATATTTCTACCCAAACAGGTAGTATCGTGATACTTATCAGCAACCACTAGTTTAGTATCCTCCCTTCGTAATGTATAACAAATCGAACTCTGATGGAAGGTATTGTTTGTTATTTAGACGGTGTTCTTACCTATGGCAAACATCAAAATTAATGTCAAACGAGAGTGGAACAGGTCTTGGAAATATTTTAAAGATGCAATGTTAAAGTAAGAAAGAACAGAAATACCTTCTTCGCTACCAAGATTACTTACTTAGGTTTGAGTGTTGGTGAAACTGTCATTCGTATAACACCAGAGAAAATACAGCCGATTCTAAATTGTCCTGAACCACAGAATGTTAACAAACTAAAATCCTTCCTCGGCATGACGGCATATTACCATCGCCACGTTTCAGGTATTTCTATAAAAAGTCCATTACTACACGAATTGTTAAGTAAACACTCAAAATAGAAATGGACCGACCGACATACCAATGAATTGAATGCCTTGAAGGAAGTTCTTAAAAAGGCCCTAGCTTTACATCCATTTATGCCTGATTATGAAGTGGTAATCATGTCGGATGCGAATCTATATGGCGTAAGCGCTGTATTATTGAATAAAATAAATGGTAAACTTAAGCTGTCTGTTGTACATCCGCAGCTCTATCCTCAGCTGAACGCAATTACATACAATTTGAGCGGGAAGCTCTTAAGAGTTATTTTCACACTTAATTAATCTCATAAATAAGTGTATGGTTGTAGATTCACTTTTTTGACGGATTCAATTCCCATCAAATTACTTTTAGGAGATAAAACTATCCCTAGAACCTCATCTCCGAGATTGCAAGGATGGTATTTGTATGTTTCATCATATGATATCTACATAGAATACAGCAAGGAGGTTTCAGTGGATGATTTACTTTATAGGTTGTCATTAGAAGCAAACACAGGTAATATGTAGTCTTCTGTATCTTACGTTTCCGAGCTGGAGAATTCTTTTATATTCTGATGGTCAGGAGCACACAAGTCAAGATCAATTATTTCAGCTAACGATTAAATGTATTCGTAATGGCTGACCTAAAAATTACCCCAACACCTAGCCAACACAGAAGCAAGGATTTTAAAATAAAATGAGATACAGTTTGACGATACAAGATGATTGTATAGGATGGGGTATAGTTAAAATGCTAGCCACTATGAAAGACATTGTTTGGTTGCTACAGTTGGATTCGGATGTTAAAACATTGGTTAATAATTGCCGTATTTGTAATTCATGCTTAATCGACCAAAACGGAATAGTTACAGTTCATGGCCTACGTCTACTACCCCATTGGAAAGAATTCGGATAATTTCGTGGACTGCTTAGGAATGAAATTATTAATGTGTACGGATATTTATTCTAAATATTGTCGTAGGGAAAGTGAATACCACGACTGTGAACGTAGCATCGCGTTCAAAATGTAGTAGGCTCGTCGCCAGCACCTTTCGAACAACTATGAGCATCAGTGTTACAAAGTATCTTTAGTTAATATTTATTATTATTATTATTATTATTAACCAGATTGCTAAATGGTCAGCTTAGATTTTCACTTTGTACATTTCTCAGTTTATTATTGTATAATTAATGTATAATACCCGTGCTATCTAGGCTATTGTAACTGCTGTATCAAGCACGTAAAATATATTATTATATTATTATTATTATTATTTTTATTATTATTATTATTATTATTATTATGATGATGAAGAAGAAGAAGAAGTAGTAGTAGTAGTAGTATTAGTAGTAGTAGTAGTAGTATTAGTAGTAGTAGTAGTATTTTCTTATGCAGAAATCATTTAGTTTGAAAAAATTAACTGAGGGGAGAAAGTTTAATATCGAATATATTAAAATTTCATATCAGAGGTCTCCAAATACCTCAAACTACTTATTACTAGTAATAATAATAATGTTAACGCCGAATAACATGTTAATACTGAATAACATAGTATTCAGTATTAGTACCATTAGTACTGTTAGTGCCGACCAGGTAGCCGCGAGGTCTAAGGCGTTAAACCACCAACTCAAAGGTCCCGAGTTCGAATCCCGGCTGGGGTATGGATGTTTGTGATTGTGGATTTCAACTAGAACGTGACGGATAATCATGACGAGAAGAAGTTAAAAGTTACTAGAATGGACCATACCAAAGAAAGTTTACCAAAGTTTTCAGTACGATTAGTACTACTACTACTACTACTACTACTAATAATAATAATAATAATAATAATAAAAATAATAACTATTAGCTAAAGGTAGTTTGCAACACTGATGTTCAGAGTTCTACAAAAAGTGAAGGGGACGAACCTACAACATTTTTAATTCGTTGTTGAAAAACATAATGCTAAGTTTACAGTCATACAAAATGCACATACGTGGTATTCACTTTCCGTACGACGATATATTATTGCTTGGTCCGTGCATACAACTGGTACAGATGAAACTTGTTCTAAACTGGAAGAATTTTTCAGAAATTTTGGGTATCCCCATACAACTGCCACAGACAATAGTCCACTCTTTCAAGGGAAATTATTTAGCAGATTTTGTGTAAAAAGGGGAATCAAATTATCGCACTCACCGCAGTACCATCCACCCAGTAATGGGGTAGTAGAATGGGCTGTCCAAACTTTAAAATTAGCGCTCAACAAGTGTTAGTTAGAGCATGGTAAGATGCCTTCTAAACTACTGGTAGATCAATTGCTTCAGTATATCTTATACTCACTTCGTTCTATGGCATCGACCGGCACAGGACGTTCACCATTTAGTGTATTACTGTACTATATGTACCTCGTACTAGATGTAAATTTGTTAAGACATCTACCTATAACCAATCTTCAGACAAACACAGACACACTAGTAAAAAACACTTAAAATTTGGGTACTTAGTCATTCTAATAAGCTGTCCCGGTTTATCGAAGAAATGATTTTCAGCCATTAGGTATCAACACCTTCTTAGTGTTAATAAATGTTCGAAGAAGGGACATATACTCATCAGTTACGTTTCCAATCTAAAAAATCTGATAAAGAACATTCTGTACCCCACGGTAACGTTGATCATCAGCTTTTTGATGAATCGTTTTCGAATGAGCAGGTAGAGAATAAATTTAACATGGATGTTCGACATTCTAGAAAAACAAAAATATCTATTGAAGTAAACAATCTTTAAATAACTTGTGAGAATGTAAAAATATCTATGTAATAAGAAAACCACCACCATCTGTAATGGTAAAATACAAGAGTGGAGCCTTCAAGTGTTGCCAAGTTCATTGCTTGAACTGCCTCTACCGTTCATGTTGAATTTCCACAACTTTTAGTCCAACAATGTTTTAGAAACGGGATCCATTTGTTATCCACCCCCCACCCCCCTGTTTAGGTTAAGTTGTTTTTTTAGAATGTACAAAACAGGTTGTGTACAAAATTGTCTATAGTGTTATTAGTTCTGTATAAGATTTTTACGTCCGATGTGTTTTGCTTCGTTTATTTAATCTGTTGCAATATGTCTGAAGGTGCGTATTATTCCTTTGCGTCTCTAAACTGTGGATTGTTTACTTCACTAAGTTACACGTACGTGCAGGTAGGTCTTTTCAATTTGTCCACTACTCATCTTTCTTTCATTCTGCCATTGATGATAACTGCACGTTCTCCGAACAACTTTGTATTGAAAAGCACATTCCAATAGAAGTGTTCTTGGCCCAATATCTTGATAAGTCAATATACAGCAATTTTATTAGTTAAAATATCCTGTGTGTACCATCAACCCCAAAACTAAACTACATTTCAATACAGCTTCTATTCTTTGTCTAATCATACATGCAATTAATAAATGTGGAGCGTAATTTTAAAGAATAAATAATACTTTCTGTATTCAGTGGATACCTAATTAATTAATTAATCAATTTATTTAATTGAAATCAAACGAAAGTTTTAATATACATTACCCATAAATTTGATATAGATTGACATTCTGATATGATGCCCAAATATTATCTGAATTATTATATTCCCGAGTTTCATTTCGTTTTTCATTATTTATCCATCCTTTTATTTACATTCGTTTTGTTATATTATTCATTGTTCTTAAGAGGTATTGGCACTTCGTTTGCGGCGGTTGGTAACACGTGTTTAATTTAACATTGGCTTATCACACATTTCTAGGAATAACACTGTTTCACTCCGAACCTTCGCAAAAATAACTTATTATCCCCTTCAACATAATGTTGGGATTGTGAAGGTATATGATAAGTAAAGGCTTCATAGAATACTTTTGCGTAGAAAGAAAGATTATTATCATAACCCTTGTGATAACTTTCTTATAGAAATTTCGATTAACTTAACTCATATTTTTAAGAAGATAAAATAATACTGCGTAAAGCCTTCACTTTTGTACTTTCAGAATTCTATGCATTATACTGAAGAGGTTATTGATTCCTCTTTTCGAAAGAATGGGTTGAAACTATAATATTTTAGAAATGTGTGAAAATCAATTTTAAATTGAATACTTATTTGGCGAATTCCGTAGCTAAGTATCGTTGCATCTTAATCTTCAGATCTTTGGGAAGCCACTTTATGACTCCTTCTTACTTATCTAGTTGTTCTTACGTCACTGACCTAGTTTTTTTTCTGACTACTTTAGTAACTCTTCAATCTTTATAACTTCGCCGTATTATCATTCAGCTATTAATAAAATAGTGACGGGCGTAAGCCATAGTGCTGTTCTCACCCATAAAACTCATTTTATCTTATCAGCTATTAATAAGGCAGTCTAGCTACTTACGATTGCCTTTTCTTTCTAGCTTTTTTTCAATTATTTATAATTAAAGGTGTATTACATATAATTACACTATATTAATGGAATTTTTTAATGTGCTGCAAAGGAAAAAAACAAAAGAGTTAGGAAAGAGAAATTATGCACGCCTGCAATGAGATCATTCACAGATTACAATATAAAAAAAATACATGAAAGACTTATATATATATTATCGATTAGAATTACACTCAGGGCAGTTTCAAATAGTAGTGTAAATATAAACACTTACGGAAAGCAAAGCAAACAAATAATTGAGATTGATTCTTATCTTCATTTAATAATGAGAAAATCAGACAAGCTATACAAATCAGTCTCAAGAGTCATGAAATTTGGAATTATGGATCTCTTCTAGAAGTTACTTTTGTTTTAGAATTAACGAATATTAGTCTATTCGTTTAAAAGGCAATTATTAAATATTCAGAATTTCTGTTAAGTTTTTCTTTTCCTTACGGGGACAAATGTTAGTGATTATTGAATCAAAATGTCTAAACTGATTAAAAAAAACTATTCATATTTTGAATTTGTCCCTAACGCAAAAATAATATAAGTGTTTCAAATATTTACGGAAATACTTCAGGAATGCATTCCCCATAGTACAAAGATAAAACCTGATTATGTCAATCTTTGCTACAAGTTCTTATTTTCGAAGGTAAATGCGCTCAAGGTTAGCGTTACATCATCACGAATGACGTCGAATCTTAACTAAAACGAATGCCATGTTGGCTTAGTAAATGACATTCAAACATGGAACGTATTTTAGCAATACTTATAATTGAGCAAAGCGCCTTAGAAAAAGGATTTCCCACAAAACCTTTTATGCAGCTTCTCGGCTTTAAAAGTATAGATAAATGTTTTTAAAAAAAAATGTTGCACAACTGTAGCACCAACTTGTATATAATTAAATACATGTAACGCAACCTTTTGTACAGAAAATTCTAAGGGAAGATACTATTAATATACAACATCCATATAAAATAAGCTTACATAATGTCCCCTTCCTCTAATTTGAGATCACAGCTAGGATTAATGATGACGTAGGACAGATTATTCCTCTTCTCACTCACATCGTCGTAGTCAATACTTGGAAGATTAAGACTTTCCATACGTGAACGGACAAGGTTGGCGATTTCAGCTCGTTCAATCATTTGCACATGATTGTCTTTTGCCTCGTCGACCATATTAACGGAAAACTGTTGGAAGAAAACAGTAAACACCATAAGAAATACTTCAATTTTACTTCTGACCTGAGTTCCATAAAGAAACCTCTGTAGCATTGCAATTCAAGCTAACTGAAAATATGCGTTCTTCACTAATTATGTAAGTAAAACGATTAAAAATTTAACATAATACTTAAAAGCTAACCTATGTAAAATTAAAAGTTATTTACGTGTTTGTAACTAGTAGGTTGACTCCGATTTGTACTAAAACTACTAATTATGTAATTTTACGAATCTCAACGTTTCGCAGCTCAAACATCTGGCTAGATAGTCATGAGAGAACACCCTATTTTCACACAAAGTGGTAAAGAATATAAGTGAACGTATATAATTGAAAGTTTAACTTTCTACATGCTTTCTTTTAAAGAAATAATGGAACTTATTTATAATTATGCTATATTTAACTTTTCATTGTTGCCAGTTTCTGTAGTTGGAGTGGTGGTGCTACATGCAGAGATTTGTTAATAGTGGAGAAAAAATGGGCAGCCATCTTTGTAAGCTAATTCAAACCTTGTTCGATTTGTTATAAACTACGAAGTGGGGAGTGGGGGGGGGGGATCCTAAGACTACTAGTTGCTTATAAGTTTCAATCTACTACCTGTTTGGATAGAAATATAAAAAAAAATCCCTGGTTAGGATGATATTCGGAGTCAACGACCGGGGATGAAATCCTCACACACCAGGGAAAATCCCTGGCATCCCCCCTCCCACACGCATCGAACACTGTATACACGCACGTTGAATAAATATTTGTGCTGAAGTGAAATATGTGTACAGGTGTAAAGAAAAGATGTATGTATGCAGAAAAATCATAAAACTTGTGTTTTGAATAAAAATTATTATTTATTTATTGTTGCGCTGTAAGTATCTCTGATTTCCTGTAAGCACATATTCAATGAAGTGAGGGGGTGGGGGAAGGCTTGGTTTAAATTTTTCCCGTCTGTGTTCAGAGTGTTTCTGTTCCAACTATCTAACAAGTTTCTTTAACTGATCTGTTGATGTGGAATTTTGCTTCGAATAAAATGTAGTATTTCAACTAAGTACAAATTTTTATTCAAAGTAACTAATCTTTCTTGTTTGAGCCTTACCAAGAAGGTCACCCATTTTCCTGCTCTATTGACAGACCTCTTCCAGTGAATACCATCATTACATCCATAGAAACTGCCAACTCTTAAAAATTGAATAGTATTTACGTAAGTTGTATTGTTTCTTTAACTATCTACATTCATTTTGTCTGAATTTTTATTTCTATACTTTTGTATCTATTCTAAACTACTCTGTATGAAAAGTGTGTGTTGTTAAACAGTTAGATGTTTGAGCTACGAAACGTCGTGATTTGTAAAATAAAATAAAAAGTAGTTCCAGTACACATCGGAGTCTACAAGCTACAAAAGCGTAAGTTACTTTTAATTGATAGGAACCTCTCAGGCACCATTGTCACTCTCCAAATTACATATGTACAGCTTTTAAACATTTTGAAATATAATCGAAATGAAAAGTTAAGTGATCAGACACAAATATATTTAATTTCTTCCACTGTTTCAATTTAAGTGAATGCTTTTCAAGTAATCTCTACAACGCACTGGATGAGTAACGTGTTTTTTGAAATAAGAAAGATGTGATGTTATATCATACCCGCATCTGTTCAAGTAGCTGTTATCAATGAAATATGCTCTGATTTTTTTTAATGTGTTTTGGATATAGAAAATTATTCTGGCCCTTTGAAAAGAGTTATAAAATGTGAATTTTCACTTGAAACATCTTTAATATTTTATTAATATTTTGTGGAAAAGAGTGGCAAATTGTTTTAGACATATCTGGAATTTTAAATTACATGAAATTAACTTTGCGACCAAAATAAGCTTTTAATCTACGCTACGCTTAAACTGAATGTCAATAAATATAGTTTTGGAATTATTCTTTATAACAAAATTATACTTAATATTTCGTTAGTGAGCGGCCTATAAAAATATAAGAATTATCCCGAAAAGACAAAGCACATTAACACGAATTTGTGTTAATATAATCCTCTGTTTCAAGATTTATGTATGAATACTAGCTGCATTATTATATCTAGTGATTTTAAGTCTTGTGTTATGTATTTAAACAGTGATTTAAACGCAGATAGTATAATTTCACGGAAAAATAGCAACCTAAGTTAGAGAATCATACGTGTATTCGATAAAAAGTGTCAAAATGTAACCTTTACAAATCCTTATCTGCGCGCGTGCTGTTTATTATCTTAATTGTGCTTCTGGGCATCTATGGCTTAAGGAATTATGTTCCTTGCTGAACACAGGTTCTAAGAATATGGATAGAAGTGGTCATTTATTTTGGTTGAGAAAAGTGTAAAGAATGAAAGTAAAGAAAGTAAGTTTTAGACCAAAAAAGTAATCTGAAAACAAAATAAGTGAACCAGTCCCTTAATTGGTCTATCCCTGGTGCACTCACCAATATATTCATTAATATAAATCTGAGTTCGATTTTAAATTATAAACTTTTGGCGTTTTCTTTGCTCGCCCAATTTAACCGTGCATTTCTTGGCTTTAGAGGAATGTACGGCATGCTTCTGTTATAGAGAAATGGTTAGTTGATATTAAGTGACACGACACGCTAATTGACATGAAGTTTATCTGGAAAGAAGTGGACATAATGTCGGAGCCGAGAATTAAAGACTTCTTGAGTTTGTTGTTTATTCAATTCGCAAAGAATAAAATGAAAAATAAATAAACAACTTCATATAACAATAAAATTTATGTAAAGTATTAGTTCTAATTTATAAAGAGTAAAGAAAACCAAATCCAACCTTTGAAGAACCTACTGAACATGCCTATAATTTAAAATAGTTAAAGCAGATTTTAAAGAAGCCACTGTGACTCATCAAGTATAACTAACTACTATTAAAAGCAATTGGATTCTAACTAAATACTAGAACAGCATCTACCAGACAAGCTAAAGGCATAATATATTAGTACTACTACTATTACTAAAAGCAGCTAATGTAGAGTATATATGATATATTTGTAGTATAAAGAAAATACCTGCCAACAACAGACCAGTTTCAATCACAGCGGTAAGTTTAACAAGGACAATAGATCTAGAGAACTAAATATTTTTTATTCATTAAGAAATAAACACAAAGGAAACAAGTAACTAGTTTATTAGTATATTAGGTTAGGTACTAGTACTTGCAAAGTTGCGCTACATGATTCCAATGCATTATATGATTGGTATGCATCCTTGGAAACATGAAGGGCATATTTACAATACATTGAGATATATAAAATATACACTATTTTATTTATCAATAGTTATATATGTTATGGGTCTATCATATATTATAAAATACGTTGTAACTATGTTCAGACACTATTGTTTATGACGTTTTCAAGGATTACTTGGTCATTGCATCCTTGTTTCAAAATATTTATGTAAATCTTTAGAAGTGTTTTTCGATCTGTATTGCATGTGTGTTAATTTCATATCTAGGTATTTAAATAAATATAACACTTAGTGCTATTAGGAAGTTATTCAAGAAAAAGAAAACGTTACCTATGAAAACGTGCACAATTTCTAAAGTACACATAGACATGAGCTACATAAGGAAAGTAACCAACCTGCGAGTGATCCTACAAGAATTGGAAAGGAGAGAATAAAATATTGGTAAGTGATAGTATTCACTTTTCTCCCGTAGTATCGAAGGCAGTATTTTTCATGTGTTAAATATGAAAAATAGTAAAGCGAGATGTTTTGTTTTCTGCAAAGTAATTAGTGATAATAGTAATGATAATATTACAATATCATTACTATTAGTGGTAATAATAATAATTACTAAATTATTAGTAATTATTTTGAATTTGAGATAAAGAGTTATTTCTTTTCCATGAAAATTAGCATACTTAGAAAGCATAGAATATCTACGAATACAATTTATTGAAAGCAGACGATTATTTGGACACTATACAGAAAAACTAATCTATGTGGGTTTTATTAACTTTGTAGAAAATGAAGTTAAAAGTGAAAGTCTTTAAAACTGCTGCGGGAAAGAGAATTTATAGGTGTTAATTGAGTAAGAAAGGCAGCAGACATAGAACATTTTTCCACAATAAAAAGCAGCCACAAATATATAATATTCAACCAAAAGTGGACTTAGATCAGTCTTTCTCTATAGTGCTCAAGTTAATGTTGACCTACGCTACATTTTTTTACACTTATCTGCCTTATATCACAGTCAGTGTTTAGTAATATAAATTGGAATATGAAAATTAAGTTATTTATTTAGTATTTTTTGAAAATAACCCTTTTTGATTTTTGTTAAAAATGTGTTTGGTTTTGAATTACCACCTATCTCAAGTCATAGATAATATATTGAAATAGTGTGTTAAGAGACATTTACTTTGTGATCCAGGTAAAAGAATTAACAGTGTTTACGAAAAGAGTGCTGTATCTTATAGCTGTAAATTAATTTTATCAATTTATTCATAATTCTGTTCCTGACTTTCATGTGCTATTCTCTACTACAGAAGAGAAAGAAATTATCTTAGTTATTGTAATATGGTTACCATCTCAGTATTTGCTTGATTATATTCATGGACTATAAGGCAGGAACCTGTACAAGAAATCATTGGCGCTGAGTTTTAACTACAAACTTCTCGATTGTTAAGCAAACATATGATGGTATGAAATACGTTCATTGGTACTGTTATATGTTTGTCAATATTCGACTAAGTTTAATTAAATAATTAATAAAAAAATGAAAATTTTGGTTGACAATAATTTTGCTCGTTTATTACAACATTTCTCTTGAATTCAAAGGTACGAGAGCTGATCCAATATACCGTGGCCCGTCCCAGAAGGCGGTTAATTCTGCTTTAATATGTTGGAGCTTTGTGTGTATCTAATTTCAAGGCTGTACTATTTTTGTTTATTTTTTTCTATGACTATCTGCAATGAAAATGGAGAAGAGGTAGCACCGAGTAATAATAATTTTATTGTCATTAAGCCAGTATAGCAATAGACAACGTCAAGGTAGGTACAGTATAGATTATTGTTTAATAAAATATATATACATAGAGTGCACACATCAAATACCCCATTAAAAATGCCGCCAAAGAAAATTGATAAAGATTCAGTAAATACATTAGGGGAGTCTGTACAAGTCTACTCCACAGTTAAAATGTGGTTTCATAATTTTAAGCTGGGTAGATAGTGATGTGAAGATGCTCCCCGCCCAGGCTGCTCAAAAAGTGTTATTACCGAGGAAAATCTAAAGAGGGCACGCGACACGGTGATGAGTGATCCGACACGAGCCATAAACCCGGTAGAGAAGGAGACAAGGTTTCCAAAGGAATTAGTGCGACTAATCTTGGAGGACATTTTTGGACATGACAGTGTCTTCCGCACGATGGATGGTGTCCGGAGTGTTGACAATTGGCCAGAAACGAAAGTGAGTGACGAGTTCAATGTAACTTTTAATAAGGATAGAGAAAGATTCTGAACATCTCTTACAACAATTTGTCACTGACGATCCGGAGACGAAACAACGATCGAAGTAATGGAAGCATATTGGATGTCCTGGCATCAGGAAATTCCAAGGGCAAGCCTGAGAGTTCTGGAAAATCAAGGGATTATTATCAATGGATTACCTACATCAGGGGTAGACCTTTACTGGCGATTTCTACGACCATTTGATTTGAAAACTGAAAGATGCAATCTAACGGAAGAGATGGAGGAATTACCCCTAACAGTGCTGTTCCCGAAGACAATGCTCCTGTCCTCAAGTCCCTCCTTGCGATCGCTGCCATCAACAAGGCAGGCTTTGAAGCGATGATCACCTCCATTATTCCACAGCCCTTGCCTCCAGTGACTAAATCCGGGGAAGTGATTTTGAAAGCAATGAGGAAGTGATGGATGCTGTAGAGGACTAGTTTAGGGGCTTGATAAACTTCCTTTTGGAAGGAACTCAAATGCCCAGGCACAGTTTACAGAAGTATATCGACATGAATCAGGGTTTGGCTATTATATACGAAATAAACTAGAAGTTCCACGTAAAACATTCCTGAAAATCGAAAGAGTTGTCAGAGAATAGAATGAAGGTAAACGTAGCGTAATTTTTGACACTCCTCTATTTATGCAAGCAGTCAGTAATCGTATTTCTCTGTGGGTGATCGTCAGAAATTTGATAAAAATTATAATTAAAAGAAACAAGAACCTTAACTAAAGAAAACAAGAATAAAATATGTTACATTTCTCTAGTTCAATGGGATGTAAATTTCTTGCTGACGTAACCATTGGATGCACCTTAGAATATTATCGTTGTTAAGGAGATTCAGTAAGTGTTGGACCATGAGATCTACCCAAACATAACATCTAACCAAAGGAGGTTATTTTGATGCGATGCTCTAAGATTTTTTATTTTCATCAATATATCTTAATGCTCAACAGGTTAATTCAACTATTTCGGTATTCTCCCCCCGCCTCCCTACATTTTTAAATATGGCATCGCATTATTTAGAGAAGATTTATTTATATCGAAAATTTCTACCGATTGCTTGAAAGATTCATAATAATAGCCTGCACTGTCTGATACATCGGTCTATAATAAAGACTAAGTAGATACACCTTTAAATCATAAATCTATCCAGTGACAAATGCATATAGGACATTAAACGAAGTGGAGGTCTATTATTTAGGAAAATAACATTGTACATATTATTATACGATATAAAATTTATTATATATCAATTACACCACCTGAAATGACAGATAATATAGGCAATAATGCAGTTCAATTAAGTAACATTCTAACGAATAAAATGAGGTTTCTCTGAACATCCTGTAGTAATTACAGAACAAATTTTGAAGATATTTTGTCCTCATACATTTTTACTTTTGTTATTCATTGACAGAAGCTCCTCCAAGGTAGGCACCAAACATCTCTCTATGAATGTTATTGATATCCACCATGTTTTCCGGGGCATTTACGATTCTATGTAAGTCTGTTAAATGACTAACAGTAATTGATCGATCTTCACAGATGTTTCCATTATTTTGCATTACCCATAACACACAGATTATGAAAAGTTACATCGTTTTCTATTTCCAGTCTTCAATGCTTTTGACCTGTCCTAGAGAAATTCTTCCTATTTTATCCCACGCTATACGTTTAGTGTCTAAATAAGCTATCTATAAATTTAGTTCCTATTATACATGAAATTTTTATTTTGAGTTATCTAAGCAAAATTTGGCTTCAATTTTGCATTAATAAAAATTACAATGCGAAGACTACAAAATTCGCTTAACGGCTTAAACTGTTCTAGTTGAATGAAGTCACTTCTAAACTCAGAGAACCCACTAAACTTAGAAATTACACTGTTATGACTCAAAGTAAAGTTTGTAGTTACGTCCTCTTAATGGTATTGAAAATTATGCTAGGCCTTTCGGGTCGGCTCTTGCTCCTTCTTTAGGCCGTCGTAGAGATGTAATTTAAGTGTGCATGTATTTTTTTTGTTGTTGTTGGATTATATCGTATGTGATGTCTAATAAATATGTGTACGAGGGGTGCTCAGCAATTATTGTCCCTGACATAGGAGGAGTTGAACTACGACTTTTGTACGTTAGTATACTGTTATTCAAGGCTTTAGTAGCAGGTGCTAAAAATTTCAGACTTCTATCACTGACAATGATAATGTTATTTGTGTTTTCCAGGTAGCGAGCAAGTTCTGACAGTGAAAATGAAGGAAACTGAAGCGCACGTGCCTGATTAAGTTGAAGAACAAAATAAAGTCGCTGGGAGCAAGGTCTGGGAAGTAGGGAGAATGCTGAAGTAGTTCAAAACCTGCAACTTCAATTGCAGCCAACGTGTAATGATTTTTGTGGGCAGGTGCACTATCCTCGCGCAGAAGGACTTTTGTGATTAACATTTCTCTCATCTTTTCCTTGATTGCACCCCTTAATTTTGGAATTAGCTGTGCGTAATAACGTCCAGTGATCATGTGTATTCGTTCGAGCCAGCTAACCCTTAACCAATATTGTTGGCTGGTCACACCAGACTGGCTTTCGTTTCACCGGATGTATCATGTACTGAGCTAGTTATCTGAGATATCATCTTTAGTTGACCATCCAGTACATAACAGTAGAAAATCCGGTACAGCGAGCCATTTATGAACGTCGTGGTCATTCTACCCGACCATTTGGCATCCGAGCATCTGAGTTGTTGGAGAATTCGAATGCAGATCGTTCAACTGTCTGCCGTGTCCGTTTTAGTCTCCGTCCCCCATAGACAATTGCTCGTCCACGGATTGATAGCTCTATGCCAAGTCGAAAGAAATTGGAGACAGGATTGAGTTCCAGCAACGTTTTCGTGAGCTTATGAGTCAGTACCCGACTATTTTCACAGATGGGTCCAAATCGGATGAATCTGTTGGATGTGCGTTTATTATAGATGGGGAAGCCCGCCAATACTGTCTTAATCCCAAAGCCAGTATTTTTACTGCTGAGCTATATGCCCCTTTAAAGGCTTTGGATTTCAGCCTTGTTAGTGGTTTCAACCGCATCCTAGTTTATACAGAATTGCTCAGTGTCGTACAAAGTCTCGAAAATACGTATAGTAAGCATCCTCTCGTTCAAGAAATTCTATCTAAGACATGCCATCTGCTCGGCTGCTGGTGAGGTAGTCTTTTCCTGGATACCAAGTCATGTTGGTATCCATAGTAATGAATTGGCAGACCCAGTTGCTCAGGAAGCCTCTTTACGAGCTCACATTGGCATTCAGCATGTCCCCTTCCAAGACATGTTGATATATTATCGACATATTGCCCAGATTGAATGGGAGCGACGATGGGATGACGTCGCTGTCAATAAGTTGAAAGCAATTAAGTTAACTGTTGCTCCATGGAAATCATCTTGCCGAGGTAGTACGAGTGAAGAAATACTTTTATGTCGCCCACATCTAGGACACAGTCGCATGACTCATGAATACCTATTGCGACGTTTGGACCCTCCGCACTGGAATGAGTGCGATGCAGTTTTAAGTATTCGTCACGTTCTTTTAGATTATCCTAGATATCTCAGACAATGTTATAACATCCCCAATGACATGGCGTCAGTGTTAGGGGAAGAATCTGACATGTTGTGGAGAGTTTTTATGTATGTTCGAGGGACAGGTCTCTCACAGTCTCTTTGAGATGATTGTCCTTCAGCTGTTGAATTTTATCTTATTATTTTCTATTGCAGCCTTCTCATTTTAAGTTTTTTTTTTTATACTAAAGACAATATACACTTTTAGTTCTTGTTAATTTTTATACAGGTCCTTTACACCAGTAAGCTATGTTTCTGAAGACCTTTTACACCTTCAGCTTTTATATGATTTTATAGTTTTATTGTCTTAACAGCTATGTATAGATATGACTTCCCCGTATCGGGACGGGAGTAAGCCATAGTGCTGTTACCGCCCATAAAATTTATTTTATCTTATCTTAAAACTCTCTTCGCGTCTCCGCCCCAAAAATGTGCCCATCAACAGAAACTTGGACTTTGAATTTATGGGGAGGGGGTGCCGCCTGGTGCCGCCACTGCACGCTTTGCTGCTTACATTCCGTATTGTAATGATGTATCCAGGTTTTATCCACGGTTACATATCTGGCAACAAACCGCTCATTGTTTCGCATAAACAGAGCTAACTTCGTCTCTGATGCACGAACTCATTCTCGCTTTTGATCAATAGTTAACAATTTGGACTCACTCGCTACCTGAAAAATGTAAACAACATTATCACTGTCTTAAATTTTTAACACTTGCTACTAAAACCTTCAATAACAACATATTACAGTACTAAAATCCTAGTTCAACTCCTATGTTAGTGACAATAATTTCTGAACACCCCTCGTACGTCAGTATTTGGTACGTTATATATTCTTTCTTCACCGAAACAGTTGAATCCCACTCTTAAATTACTTAGCTGTTATAGTTGGAGCCAACTGTTTCGGTGAAGAAAGAATACATAACTTACTAAATACTTGCTTACACATATTTATTAGACATCACATACAATCTAAAGAAATATATACTTAAATTACATCTCTATGACAGCCTGAAGGAGCGAGAGCATCATTTTTGAAGCAATTAATTAAGAGGACGAAACTACAAACCTTACTTTAAGTTGTGTCATGACGGTGTAATAAGTTGTTCTCATTGAACTGTATTTGCGTTTTCTGAACTTTAAAATGATTTCTATTTCAAAGAGAACTGTTTTGGACCAGAGTCTGAAGTCCAGTCACATAACACTTTCCCGCTCTGTATTTACCATTTATTTTAAATTATTTATCTCATATTGCATACAAGTTCTACAGCACTCTTGTACGTGTAACGTAAATGATTAAAAAAAAAAACAAAAAAAAAAAAAATACTTATTCGAACACTGAATTATATTCTGTGACTTACCATTGAATTTTGGTTGCCTGAGCAACCTAGGCAGTTTGTGCTTTCTGTTCTAGGATTGTACGTGACCCCAACACCCTCAGGGTCAGTATCCTCGTCAAGCTTTAAATAAACAGGAATGATGGCAAATAGAAACGAAATCAA
Organism: Lepisma saccharinum; assembly: GCA_022664845.1. Taxonomy (NCBI): domain Eukaryota; kingdom Metazoa; phylum Arthropoda; class Insecta; order Zygentoma; family Lepismatidae; genus Lepisma; species Lepisma saccharinum. The sequence continues at coordinate 54,052 of JAGDQP010000010.1, forward strand.
AACGACACCCATGCAAAAAAATGCCATGAGTTTAAACAACGGCAAGGAATATACATATATATATTATATTTATAATACAAATACTGACTGGATATATAAAGAGATGGGAAAATATACATTTGATATTTAATCATGCCGTTAAATGCTGTTACAAAAATAGTTATTCTTTTATTATCAGTCGTGGGGGGGAAAACATGAAGCTAACTGAATACTATGCATTCTTTGCTGAAAGCAATGGATCATCATACACAAACAAATACAAAATTTGTTATAATGTATTTATAGTTATGTTTCTATTTTATTATATCTTGGATATGTAAAAATCAAAAATGACAAATGTAACTGTGATAATTAAAGCTTTCTCTACAAGATATAAAAGAAGTATTGACAAACAATTAAATGTTGTAAAATGGTAATGAAGAATATATATAGTTACTACTTTTGACTAGCAATTTAGATACTGTTATGAACGGCATTCCAATGCTACCACATGCATTTTTTTGTTGGTAAATCCATGATATTTGTCCCTCTCATTAGGACCAATTTCACAAGGTGCTTTTTTTGATAATTTTATATTACTTTCGAACATACATTGCTTCCTATTTTTATTTGTAATCATTCTATTTCTGGAAATAATTCTATTCAAAATTTAGCATGAATAAATAAATTGTCAAGTACTGATTTATTTTAAAGTAAAATATATCTAATATAATCACAGACCCTGCTTTGGAACTATAAATAATGTTTGGTAATTTATTCATACAGGAGAAAGTATGTGGGGGAAAATAACATGTATTGAAGAGTGGAAGTGAAGTTAAATATGAGGAAATTTATATTTAACTTAAAATGGGTATACGCCGCTTAAATCTTATAGAACTATCTTGCAACTTCTAGTAATGTAACAGGAAGTAAACGGTAGTTTAAGTCACCAGTGAGAAGTTATACTACAATCTACATGAGGAATTCAAAGTAACTATAGGATATACTGAGATTCATAGTAATTGGCTATTAGGTTCACTTTCTAAGTACAATTTCCACAATATGGCAACAACGGCCCAATATTTTATATAGATTAGAAATTAAGTTTCCATTTGTGCTTGCATCATATGTTAGTTCGGCGTTGCCAAATTTCTTACTGCAATACCATTGCAATGCATTCGATCCCATTGCATTTTAATGGTATATGATATTCAAACTTTAATGTATCCTAGTGTATTTCTTTTACCAGGCGATTGTTGTTGTTCTTGTTTTGATTATTTCCTTCTGGAAGCTGTGATACGATGATATCCCTCATACTTTCTGTACTTAGCACCATCGAAGTCAATAATAAAGTAATCATTAATAGTTATACTAAATCTAACTTTTTTTTAGCTTATTCGTAAGAATAACTATGCTTCTGTGAAGTTCCGGAGCTGACAATAAAAATTTTAATTATTTGATTTATATGTAAATTTTACTTCTTCATTGCTCTTGTGAAGTCCTGACTTCATACTACTACTTGTGGCCACAGCAGTGAGGGCATAAATAATATTTATGATTGCTATTTAAAAGTATTTACACAAAAGAAGAATCTTAAGTATTTGTTCTCTCCTTTATGCTTTCACATTGCTTATTAAAATAAGTTAATCACAAAAAACATTTCGCCAAAGGCTTGGTCACAACAGAGAACTGAAAGTACGAAAGTGTTTTCGGGTGTGGGGGAGATAAAATAGCTGAGATTTGGAAGATTAACAATGGTTCTTGATGCGGATTGTTAGAAGGTCTAGGTTTTCCAACGTAGACATGGGAACATAGGTTACAGTGTAAATAATATATATTAAAATTTCCGTAAAATAATACTTCTTTCTGTATGATGATGCGGAAGAAATATGTGGTGACGAATTCAGTTGATATCACACTGGTGGTATTATTATACTAGATTTTGGATCTGAACTAAATGAGAATTCTTAGATAGGCAAAAGATTAGATAATGGAAAGACAGGCTACGAAGTTATAGGTCTGTACAATGACTGGTTTCGAGTGGGGAAACACAAAGGTTACGAAAAAGTTTGCAGTTTTGGTAAGATTGGTCTCTTGTGGGAAAATATTCATCACAAAAATGCAAGCAAACGCATTTGATTGAAACTTACTCAATATCAAAAAAGCACCATGTGAAAATAAAAGTTGAAAACTAAGGTTTTTACCCTACATCAAAAACAACATTCTTTCTTTATTCATTACAATATAGATCATTCCAAATATGTTGATAAGTGCAGAAATCTAAATAGAAAGTCACAAGAAATTGTTAAATTTCACCTGCTTATTAAAATAGAAGAAAAGGAAGAAAAGAGTGCGTCCCTACGTACATATTTCGTGCAACAAAGGTAAATATGAAAGAAAAAAAAATACATGCAATAACGTACCCAAAAATTGGAAAAAAACATAGCTTGTAACATTACAAGCATGCCACTTCCAACTTTTTATCCAACCTGAAACTATAATCCTGTGTAATTAAACAGGGTTTTTAAAAAAGTGTGCGTCCATGGGATACAATTTGAGTCATTCGTATTTTTGTTTCCTTAGGAGATAAAAAAAAAGATAATCTTAATGTGATATTTTAAGAAATTCAATGCACTTACAAGCTGTTCGTTTCAAGGCAGAAAGCAATTAAGTAGATGCATTCATATCATGGATATTGTTTACGTTTTTTTTTTTCTCGAACCTCCTCTTGATATACTGAATTGAAGAAGAGGATTCGAAGTAAATATGGAATCATTCGAAGCCATGCCGAAGGCTATTATTATCCAAAAGGAATTCTCTGATTGGCCTATCACTGTACTTACCCATGGCCGCACACGAATACATCTGGACCACCATTTGTAATCTTGCTGTTTCGATGCGATACTCACATGGGTAGAATCAGCTACGGAGGTGTCCTGTGTGCGATATATGCCAATTGGTATCTCACAGGTTGTTGAGCAAAGCTTTTGGTACAATCGGCCATACGTTCGAATCCACATATCATCCTTCGTTATCTTCATCTGGAATGAGATACAGTACACATGAGAATTTCTACTGCAGGAAATGGGCGAATCTATTTTTTAGTATTTGTCTAAACTTTTGGTAAAAGATAGGAAGATAATAAAAATGATCATTGAAACTAAGCTTTTAAACGTTACTCAATATTAACATTTAAGGAACAGTGACAAGGAAGAAAACGTTTCGTTTATGGTTCACAACGTACACAACATTTGGAAGAACATATACACATAAACCAACCACCTTCGTACTTATCTGCAGTATGTTTAGAACTGGATGCTTTGGAAATTTTTTGAATCCAACATTGACCCAACTTCAAATATATTATGTAGTTCTTCCTAAGCATGAGCTTGTCTCGTATTTATAGCATATCATTCAAATAACGAATGTAGCAACAAGGTAACTTGTCTACAAATCATTATATATATATATATATAAAAGCTAACTCTGCTATAGGGTAAGGGCACCGGTCGTCGGACACACACCAGTGGTTGCTCATTATCACATAAATACCAAGAAAACAAGTCCTATGTCATAAAATATGTGTATAATAATTATGTCTAGTTTTCGGACACCTTGAACTTGATATTTAAGTTTTACCAGCTATCAAAAGTGACATTATATACGGGGAAAAATAAGTATCTGGCTCCCCTGGTTAGCTTAAAAGATGCCGGAAATATTATCTGAGAATGTGGAAGAACGTCCGAAAATTTAGGTTAAGAGTGTAGTTTTATAATAGTTTTAAGACGTAAATTGTTTTTTCTAGCTTTTCAAATGTTCTGTTTTAACTTTATATCATAAACAATACGAATAGTCATATCTATTAATTATATTATTGTGTCTAGCTTTAGGTATATAGATCTAACGAGCTTTTTATTGTAGGCGAGGGTGACCGATAAGAAGTGTTTCTTATTTATTTTTGTTGTGATGTTAAATTTATATTCCTATTCTTTCTGTGTTCCATGTGGGTGAATGGTAACACTTACTGCCTTGTAATCAAGGGGTCCCGGGTTCGATTCCCACGTTAAACTGTAGGTTCTGTCCTTAGGACATCTTCATGTGATGGAAGGCCAAAGATTCACCTTGCGCAGAGACCCTCGGGTCAGGACCTGTCTTCGGGCAGAACGCATCATCATCGCTGTCATTATTTCTAATAATACAAAAGTCGAATAGCATATTATGGGCTTACATCTATTTTAATTTTAAGTAGATAGATAATTATTACTCTTTTTTACACGAGTGTAACAACTTTATTTCTAATAGGCCTAAATAAAAATTATTCAGTATTTCTGAATGTAGGAATACTTTTTTTTTTTTTATAGATATTTCTCTTCTGCTTGACACGTGGCCGACAACTGGTACCTACATACCTGACCAATTGTTCTGAGTGGACGAGAACTGGTAAATACTTCCTATTTTCCTAAAACGAAGTATATTTAAAACTTTGAGTTAGAAATGTTTAATTATAGTTCAGAAAGGAGTAAAGAATGGAAATATTAGGCCAAGAAAGAAATCTGGAAACAAAGTAACTGAACGTGTCCTTTAAACTGGCCGACCACTGGTGCCCTCATCCTACCTAAATACATCGCCAATCCTGAGTTGTTAATAGCATCTGTACCTATTCCTACGAAGGATAACTTCATAAATTACTTCGACACAAGCAACCATACAGATCTAAGAAAAACTACAATGACTAACTTTAAGTAAATACCCAACATCTTTCTTCCCTTATCGTTTACCGTAGACATTTTCAAGGGGAAAAGGAGTGTAAAAGGAAGGATGAATAAAATTAGGAAGAACTGAATACTCTGTTTTCACATAGTCTTATTTACAAATATTAGTTACCTAGACACTTCAAAATTGAAGGAAATAAATTCCGTACTGTGTTCAATGGAATAACCAATATTGTTATTCCGTCTTGTATTTATTTCCCCTTCTTGATCTCACCAGAAAGTGCGTCTCTCTGGAACTAAATGAGCCTCACCAGAAAATACGTCTCTTTGGGAGTAAATGAGAAATGCATGATACCCAGCAAGGAGAATTAAGCCCGGTATAACATTTCAATTAAAAATCATATTAAATTTCTCCACTAAAAATATTAAATACACATATTGAACTTGGATTACCATATACAGTTCCAAACAAGTCAAACTTTGCCACTGATAATAGAATATTTTACATAAATATGATTGCATATAAATAAACAGAAATATACTTTACTGAATATCTACATATTTATCATTTCTTGATTGAACGAACTTTTGGAATTCACCAAAAGATGTCTTTCGTAATTTTTATTTCCTTCAGAAACATCGGTAAACTTCTGTGAATTGTTCAGCGTATTACGTGCTGGTGTACGTCCCCTCAACGTGAGTCACTAACAGGTTGTTTGTTCTCTCTGATAATGCACGTTGGTATAAATTACAAGGATTGGATTTAACAAAAATTACTAGCAACAGTTTTACACATGTAAAGCTTCACTTATTGAGCACGTCGGGGTAAGTGAAAGACACTTTTCAATATTTTCATGATTTCCCGGAAATAACTATTTGCCTTACAGTCTCTGTAAGGTGTGAAATTGTGCTTGCTAACTTTCTCTCTTATAAATTATATTTGTATCCTAACCTACTTTCCTAAGGAAAATTTAAATGCGTTCAAACCTGCTGCAAACAAGTTGACCTTTATCATTTTGTATTCATGTGTATAATGCCTGTGATGGGAAGAGATGAGATAGCAGAAGCTAAATAGTACACAATAATGTTGTTCTATATATTTAACTTGAAAATTAATAACAGAAGTATACATGAAGTACCTAATCCTAAACTTTGAAACAAAAGCCACACAGTCAACCTACGAAACATTTTCAATACGTTTAGCTTCGGCTACATAATAATAAACACATGAACAACTGCCTCACACTTTACCAATTAGGTATCTCATATTTCTCTTGTAGTTTAAAAGACCCTACCTGAAACAATCTTGGGTGAATACACAAAAGCTCAACGTTAAAGTGTATCAAAATCTGTAGTACTAAAATATTCTGGTAGTTCTGCACGTAATGACTACAAATTGACAGTAAGTTTTAAAGTCACATCTGCATCATTTTTAAAACAATGTTTTTTGTTATTTCATCTCCGCTGAAGCTGTAAACATTTTGGAAGTGTTATGTTTATTTACAGCACTAAAGAACCAATCACTACCTATCCCACTTTTGTTCCATACTAATTATGCACCAAAAATTGCTGTCTTATTTGCACCCCGTTTTAATTGTTTCTCATATTTGCCCTGTCCTACTCTACAAAAATTTACGTTGCTGTCCAACAGTTTAACCACCAACCACATTAATCACTTGATTGCAAATCTGTAGGTGGCGACGATTGCTGTCAGAGGCTTCTTTTCTATTATTGGCTGCAATGAGTGGATCTATGGATCAAGTTGAGAACATCCTGCGAATGCGATGCACAGTGAAATCACTACTTAAAATTTCATTTGACATGCTTGAGCAACGTAAATTTCATTTTACGTCGCTCAGTACATTTCTCTAGGATATTAGGGCGTCCTATGCAAGGATTATCCTTTCGGAATTTCTTGATCACAGTGAAACTCATTAGTTCACCGTGCAACTATACGATAGGGTAATGTATCAATGCCAACAATCAAGTCCTTGTCAAAATTTCTTTCATTGCGATCACGTGTTCCTATTTTTACTCTGGATCATTATTTCAACTTCATAAATATGCTTTAGATCGTTTTGACAGTGGAACTGTAGTTTACTTCCCAGTAATACTTTGTTTCTTTCTACATTACCAAATAAATGAAACGTTACACCAGGAATTATTACGTTATTCACATGTTTTACTGCCAGATTGCGTTTAGAGCGTCTTTCACAATACTAATGTTGCCAGTAATTTTACTCAACATTTGTAAAGCAACTGAAAACAAAATTTGCACTACATTAAAAAAAAAAAATCATGCTAAAGTTAAACAAATGCAGGTGTAGTTCTAAATAGAACAGGGTAAAAATATACATTTAATAACTTTTCTCTTTACGCTTTTTTAAAACGATTTTTTTCTTTCACTGAAGATGCTTACTTCCGAGTGGGAACGCAGGGGTACATTCAGGAAAGAGATTTTTCCAGATCCCCCTCCACCCTCAGCTCTTTCCTACATTCTTCTAGATGCGAAAATAATGTGCAAGAAAAACGATGAAAGGATTTTTAAACATGTAGTCTCTAAACGCCTCACATTTTCCCAATATCGAAGTTCTAGCAAAATCTATGATTCAGAAGGAAATTTGAGTTGCTATTAACTGAAAAATTCCATATCCGAATGTATGTTTTTTTATTTATTTATTTCGTTAACGATTATCTAATTACTTGAAAATTTTTTATAACCGAAATAAATTCTCAGTTTTCAGGTAATAGAATAATTATTGGGATCACGAACAATAGTCAGGTTATTATTTTTTATTAAAAGAAAATGTTTCTCTTTTATTTCACACACCAAAATGTATTGTAGCGTAAAATGACTCCTGAGATAACAGCACCTTCACATAACATCTAAAATGTAGTAAGATAGTTATATTTCTGTCACTTTATATCTTTGTTATGACTCTCATATGAGTGGATAGACATGAAAAACTTAACAGTTAAGTCTTGGATCGAATAGCCACTGTTGATAAGAAGTGAAATATCTATGACAATGGCAAACAATTTGAGCAGCTACTAGATGTCTGTTAACATATATAAAAGCGCATGTCAAAACATTCACCGTCAGTACGTAGGGTAATCGTAGGACAATTGCAATCGAGAACATCTTGAAACCGAGTCAGATCATGAATTTAGAAAGGTTTTTAATTGTAAAGTCAAAGCTGTGTATGTGAAAGGCAAGTTTGATAAATTACAAAAAAGAATCATATCGATTTCACTCTACTATCGATATTAATTTTCAATTCATATATATTATATATTTCCTGTCTAGAGCGCAGCTTCCAAGTCGGGAGTTCAAAGTAAAGATGCATTGATGAATCGTTTATCTTAGTATTGTAAAAGTATCTCATTTGCCCACGTTTGTGTAGATGCCGCTAATCCAAGCCTTTGGCAGGTTGCTACTTTTTTGTTCCCCTCTCCCTTTAGCGATTCAAAGACATACTTTTTTCTATTTATCATGCCTTATACTTATCGAATTGGATATTTCATCGTTGAACTTAGAACCAAAATTTTTCTGCAGTTATTTTTCGTGGCCAATTTAGAAATTTTAGTTTATTGAAACGTTTATGATTAGCCATTGGCAACAGTTAGACTATCTTTGCTCTCCTTCGTTCTACCATTATTATGATCAAAATTTAAACCCGTTTTATACATACCATTTTGCTTTAATTGTTTTGTCAGATAACCCGACATATGAAATATAAGTCGTAAGCTCGGTACAAGTAATGTTTACTATGCACTGATAGTTCCTTGCACTTTCAGTTTACTCAAACAAGTGTGCGATTATATTGTATTTTATATTATATTATATTGTATTTTATTTTATATTTTGGAAATGAACTATTTAGACAATATGTTGGAAAGTTCAGAAATATACTAACAAATATTTAGTAATGCTACGGAATATGTATTGGGCTCTCAAGATTGTAATGTTTCATAACCTTAAGTTTCGGTTCTGTTCATAGAAATTACACATTGAAATTTTCTTTTTGTAAATGGAAATACTATAAAATTCGAAATGCTGAAAACTTTGTTTTGGGCTCCGTTTTGACGTTGAGCGTATTGTAAACATTTTGTTCGTTTTGCAACCTATAAAGTTTGAAGGAAAGATAAGATTTTACTGGACCATTTGATACCGAATATTGTTTTTGAAAAGTTTTTTTTTTTTTTAAATATGATTTTTCAGTTTAAACATCCTAAAATATTAATTTTGTTCAATCGTGAAGTACAACATTTTCCTACAGAGGAAATTAAATTCTTTTTTTACGTCTGAAGTTTTATTTGTACAGTAGTTATTACACCAAGGTACTATTTAGTTGCTGCTTATTGATGCTACTGTGTTGGGAAGGTATTCAATCTTTCTCGGTAATAGTCCACTTATCCTGGCGCATCTGAAGCGAGTTTCGAAATGCATTTCAGTTTGATATTTCGTACTAACGTATAACGTAACTCGGAAAAATAGTCAATGGCTAAAGATACTCTATCAAAATTCTTGCGTCGTGTGTTAACTCGCTCTGGGCCAATAGAGCCTTGTACTATCTTAGGGGCTAACGTTCGAAGGTCCGACTATTGGGTTCTCGGGTAGGCGGTTGAAGTATTTGTGGATCAGAACAGACTTACCGAGGATCAGAACAGACTGCTGGATTCAAAAACGATTTGCAGTTTTGTTTTTAGAGAGGACATACACTCTGCCTCGGGGCTTATTCTACAGTGCCGATGTATGCAATTCCGGTTGCTGTCCAGGGACGGGATAGATTCCGCCTGGTGAATATTAGTTCGTATTTGCGTTTTCTTTCGTGTTTTATTGAATCTGAGCTAGGTGTAAGTGAAGTGAGATGTAAAGAATACGACAGATAGTGCTTAAGGATAGCCGACTGCTTGATAACTTGATGGAAATACCTCGAAATAGCTCACTAAGATATTTTTAATTATTCTAAATATTTCTCTACGCTTCTGTGATTGTGTTTCAGAGCATGCTATCTTAAAATTTTCTCTCCTCTTTCTGCACCTGAGGATGCAGAATTGGGAAGGTGTTAAGTTGGGTTCAAAAATGGATTTTTTTTCTCGTTTTGAAGCAAGTGAATATCGACGTTGCATGTGAGTTCTGACCAAGGTTGAGCAGGTGTGGTGGTTTAAAGTCTTAACTTTCCTGCATGTTCATCTTGCCTGAGCCTCCCACCTCTTTTGTCTTTTTTTAGTGTTTCAGCCTTCTGTTGTCGTTCTGGCACTTCTTTCTGACTTTTCTCATGTGTGTTTCTTATGCTACGACGAACTTTAAATATTTATATACAATCTTTTTATGGAAGCAAGGCAGTGATGGATAGGTGTAGATTTGCTTCGCTTTCTCTGAGTGTAGATTCATGGATATAATTTTGTAAGTTTTATGCCCTCGACTGTGGCTGGAAATGTTTTCTCCCAGGTAGATATTATGACCTATTTTAGTGACTTTTCACTTCCCTGCGAGATACATCTTTCATTACAATCATCATAACATATATAATTCTGGCTAAGTTTGTTCACATGTGCCCAGTTCAAGAAGACGAATGTCGAAACTATAATACTATGGACTTAAAACTCACGATTTTGCCAAGTGGAAACTAGTATCTAACAATTTATGCTTTTGTTTGTGTGGAAATTCCTGAATGATTACAATAAATTCTTTTGAATTATAAGTCTTTAGTATGTAATGAACTCATATTATGAATAGGCATGGTGGGCTAGGAGAGGCTATCTATTAGAAACTTATTTAAGTTTGCAACCTTTGGGTCTTCGTTGTTATAGGAAACATATTATCTTTTTAAAACTATTAGCGTTTCATGAAATGCTATATCCTTTGTAAAAATGGAAGCCGTAAAAGAAATGAGAAAGACAAAGAGAATAGAAGTAGATTTACAGAGGTTTCTATTTTCCACGATCGATATTGGAAACCCGGAGGTAACACACGTAAGCAATTATCTATACAATTGCTTATTCATTATTAACTAACATTTTTTAATGGACTCAAATTTGATTTTCTTTTATGCCTTTAGACATCTCTCAGGCTCAGGCCGATTAATGGGCTTGAGTAAAAGAACTCCATGTAAAACTAATTCAGGTTTCAAAGTCATCAGAAGCAGGGTACAAAACTTTTGACAACACACTTCTTCGAAACTAGTTTGGTTACCACCACTTTAATAAAATACAAATATTATATTCGTCAAAAGTTAATTTTTCAGTTCAATAGCCAATGAAATAAAACTAAATTTCAGAAAAACATATATTTTCTAACTTTTATTATGTCCAACATAAATTTCTGTTACTAAAACAATGCAATATGAAGTTGCTAAACTATATTAGATCTTATTGCATTAGATTTGTATTAAATATTTGTGTTTCACACATCAGTACAATTAATTAATTAGTTTACTACAGAAGTTAAAGAACTTACAGACGTTAGAAATCCAGAACCTGGGGCTTGGTCTATTCCTAGGAGTAACCTAACAAACGTGATCACGTAGTCCTTCACAAACGCCTGGTAAAGTAAAGTGTCCAACATACTGGCACTGAAAACACTCCCTGCTGCAAATGGAAGTCTAAACATGTAGGAAATATGGGATCCTCTCTCCTTTTCCCTCTGAAAAAAGAACGAATTGATTTCACTGTAAAAGACCAAACGGAAGAAAAGTAACAACAGGAACTAATCACTACTTGTTTCAAGCTTCAAAACTATATATTCATTCTGACTATCAAAATACCTTTTCCTTAAAAGGAACTTTTCAGAAGTATTTATTTTCATTCAAAAGAAGATAAAACAATCTAGTTAATTATTGATCTTTTCTTTCTACAGTATTCGTGATTTTTTTTTTAATTTAGTACACTTAAGGATAGTGTACACTTAACTAGATCATAGACACCATCTTGGAATTCAAATTCCATTGATTTATATGGTATTTTAATAGATTCATGTCTCTCGTAAGTTGAATGTTTAATCGTCATGCTTGTTTGGTGAGGTCTCTTTCGAAATACATTGTTCTTCACGTCGACGACATAATTTTGTGTAGTATACTATGTGGACAAAAAGGGTGATTCTAAATTATGGCTGGGGGTTTCGTAGCTTATCGTTGACAAACCGGAAACAACAAAATGGAACTACTTACTGGGTAAGAAGGTGTAACTGCAAAAGTTTTGTTTGGCAACACTGTGCCTTCTATATTAATGTTCAGGGCATATGACGTCATATTGCAAAATGACGACGACTGAACCGAAATTTTATTTGTGCTCTTTATGTAACTTCAGGTCGGTATACGGTAGAGGATGCGGGAAGTCGGCCAGAACCTAGTTTGAAGGTACCATCCTAGTATTAATCTGATGCGACCGAGGAAATACCCTGGACATACCTCAGTCAGGATAGCCAACCTCATATTGATTACAGAACCATCCTAATGTGAAGTCAACATTCTACTAACTGAGCTATGCAAGAGAAAGCAATGCACGTACTTTGGATTTTTTAGACGAAGCCAGTTAAACACAGTGCAACATCGTAACAGTGTTGAAAAGATAATGTTATTCAACGCTGGTTAAATAATTTGAAGATGTTGGTAGTGTTCTGCAACGAAAAGGAGAGGGAAAAACGAGCACTTTGCAGGAAGATCTTGGTCTAATCCAGCAAGATTGTATTCAAGGTCCACAAAAATCAACTGAATGAGTTTCTAAGCAAGCAGGTGTAGCACACACAAGAGGGATTTTATAACTTACCATGCCGTGCTGGGTTGGATGTGGTGGACTTATTTCGTGGCCTCTGTGCTCGCCCGATCTAAAACCCTTGATGTATTCCTGTGGGGATACGTGAAGGATATTGTTTAGAAGAACGTTGTGATTTCCGTCAATGAATTGAAGCTCAGAATTGTTACTAAGATTGAAAACAGTTATACAGCAAGCAAATAATAAAGAACATTTGTAGGGATATTAAGAAGTCTCAGTACCTACACTGCTTGTGTGTGTGAGAGTTTTTATATTTTTAAAGTTACTGATAAACAAATGACAAGCAATAATGAAATTTTGGAAAGCGGCCCCAATAATACTTGTGAATGTGTATCAGATAAACTACCTGAGATTTTTCTATTGTTTATTCCTTTTTTGATTTGGGAAAAAAATCTATAAATTATTAATTATATGAATATGTTCGTAAATGTATTATACACCCCTCTTCTGCAAATCAGTTTTGAAACCACATTCTCGAAAGTTTTGAAAAAATATTAAAAAAGGTATGAACAGAAAAGAAAAGCACATAGCTGTCTGTACACAAGCAACAAGTAATCCTAGGACCCCGAGATCAATATGTTGTCCCTATTCAAAATGAGAAGAGGTCAAAGTTCAAAATTGACTTTTTTCACGTTTATTTTCCCAGGTTGTAAGAATTTTGAAGGCCTTTAGACGATTTTGGCTCAGACCGAGTGGATGAAGATGAGATTATTTGGTGGAATAAAGAAAATGGAAGGAAACGGGAGATCCCCGAGAAAACCCACGCACATGGTGTTGGTCCACCACAAAGCCCACATGGCATGATCAGGGGTCGAATCGACGACCCCAAGCACCAGAGATGAGCGCTCTACCATTGAGCCACCACAGCCATCTGGTTGTAGGCGTCGAACAGAAGCATACAAGTTACTTAGAGGTGGATTGTATTTTTTCTAGTTAGCTCAAAAAAAAAAAAAGTTACATTTTCAAAATAACTGAAAGTGTGTTTCGGTATTTTCTCATATTGACGTTCGGTACGGAAACACAGAGGATGGGGATAGAATTTATGGAGGGGATAACATATCTTGTTTGTCGTGGCCACCCAGAAAACTTGCGGAGCCTAATAACTAAAATACGACCCCCCTTCCCAATAATGGTATATGTTTCACCTTTTCTCATATCTCCATTAGTTACAAAGATACAGGCGTGGGGACAGACTTCATGGACACCTAGTGTATGTGGCTTATTGTTCATATAAGTTTTCCTTCTCCTTTTTATTTTTATCTTGTCATTTGCCTTTCCTGCTTTTCTCTCTCTTAGCGGTCTTTGCAAAAGTGAATGAATACACTTTTGGTAAGGCTAATATAGACTTAAATAGTGGTTGAGGCACATGATATATTTATAAAATTTAAGTGATTATAGTGTATATGGAACTGACGAGCTAGTATGAAATGCTACAGAGAAATAAATTGCTCCACATATTTTACTGTAACAGTTCCAAAAATATCTGTTAAGTAAAAATTTTACGCCCCGATGTTAGAAACATAATTTAACTCGCGTATTAAATATACATTTTTTAAAGCACAACACGACGTTTCGACTACGACTGTTGCCATTATCAAGAGTACTGTTGATCATTTTCTTTAAAAAAAAAAAAAAAAAAAATCATATTGTTAATGGCTACAGACGTAGTCGATGCGTTGTGCTGTGCGTTAAAAATGTGTATTAATATGCGAGTTAAATAATAAATTGTGTTTTTTAACATCGGGCCGTAAAATTTTTATTTTTATTTACTGATATGTGTACGGCACGTGACGCTAGAAGTTATTTCAGTAAGTTCTAAATAGCTTACCTTGAAATGAAACGATCTTCCCTATAAAATGCACTGAAGGGCATAATAAGTACGTTAATCTCAATGATAACCTTAAATAATGATGTTCTTATTTTACAGTCCACAACAGATAATTGTTTAAATTATAGTAACTTAAGATCTATGATACTTAAGGTTCCTTGGTAGTCTCCAATGTAGTTTGGAAATCATATACGTCATTACTCAAATATCTTCAAGCACACAAGCATCGTGCTCTTCATAGGAGGCGCATCAACGAATATTACCAGTAATAGGATATGAACAAGTAATAAAAATGGCTGAATTGGATATTATTTTTATTTATGTTTTCTGAATAAACCTTCCAGGAACGGAGACCATGATTTTTACGAATAACCTTTGTCTGTATTCAGTTTCGGACTTTCGGAAATGACATAATCTACTTGCGTGACTGATGCGATTAATATTTTTTGTTTGGGATTTTTCAAGTATACTAAGCTGATGCTATTTGATGTTGATTCTTACGTATGTTAGTATGGCAATACAGATGTTGCGTATGATAGTGTAGCGTGGTGATCTGCGTCCATCTTGTCCACACTATAATATCTACGATTTAAGATAATAGAAGAAATAGCTAACGAAAACACAGCTTTCTGACAAGGCTGATTATAATTTAATAACCACAAAAAGAAACTAAAACGTAACTGTTTCGGAAGTATATCACCTCCTCCTTGTACTACACAACTCATAGATGAATACAAGACCGTATTTTTATAGCATCCAAGTGGATCCGATTTAGGATTACGACATCTAGAATAATATTAGACAATGTAGGACGATTGTAACTAAGTATTAAGCATCTAACACACTCTGCTGTAAAATTACATATTGATATTTGAATTGAGTACCATTGGAAGTGATTTAGTAAATTGTATTGTATTATTTCGCACTCTTAATATAACGTAATGTGGCTAAAGTTAAGCTCCGTAATACAACCTAATGTAATCTAATCTAGTTTCACCCAACTGTACAAAAGACATGCTGAGTATTTGCCTTAAAGTAATTCCGACATACATATGAACATTCTAGCAATATCATGTGGATATGAAAATACAAGGTTAAGAATAGACCTACTATAGGCAAATACAACCTTCACGAAATCACCAACAACAATGGAGAAAGTCTGATAACTTCCGCGATCACGAAAAACCTGCTGGTAAAGAGCACATACGTTCAGCACAAAGACATACACAAATACACATGGGTATCTGCGGATGGCAAAACGCTCAACCAGATCGATCACGTGTTAGTAGATAGACGAAGAAACACCAACATAATGGATATTAAGTCTTTCACAGGAGCGGAAGGTGACACCGACTATCAGTTAGTGATCACAAGTGAGGGAAAAGTTCTGCATCGCGAACAGAGAAAGAAGAGGATCAAAACAACTTAACTTCGAAGTTAAAGGATTAGATAATCCAAGCGTAAAAGCAGACTATTAACTCAAAATCTTAAATAGGTTCGAAACCTTAGCCGACTTGAAGATGAAATTAATTGGTAAATTGATGCAATTCGTGATACAGTGAAGGCCGCAGCGAAAGAACGTGTAGGGTAGAAGAAACACCAGAAAAACAAACCTTGGTTTGATGATGAATGCCTTAAACTTCATCAGGAACGAAAACAAGCAAGGCAGCGATGGCTAATCAATAAAAGTGAAGTAAATACCAACCCCTACAGTAACGCGAAATGCAACGCCACACGGGGTTCAGAACCAAAAAGCGAAAATATCTGACGCAGAAGATTCAGGAGATAGAGGAAAACAGTAAGACAAATCGCATACGAGATCTGTACAAAGGTTACCAGCCGAGGTTAGGGATGATTAGAAATGAAAGCGGAGATCTGCAGGCGGATCCGACTAAAATTATCGATGTGTGGAAAAGTTATTTCGACAAACTTCTTAACGTACACAACGGGGAACAAACAGAGGAATCTAAAATCTATACCGCAGAACCGTGGATACCCGAACCTAGAGAGATCGAGGTCGAAATGTCGATAAAAATATTTAAAAATTTCAAATCACCGGAAGTAGGCAATATTCCAGCCGAATTAATTAAATCGGGAAGAGCGGCGCTAATCAAGGAATGCTTAAGTTGATAAAAGCTATATGGAGAAAGCAGGAGCTTCCAAAGGAATGGAAAACCTCAATAATAGTTCCGGTTTATAAAAACACTAAAAAAATCGGACTATAATAATTACCGCGCAATCTCGTTACTTCCAACATGTCACAAAGTATTGAGTAATATACTGCTAACTCGCCTAAGTGTATACGTAGATGAAATAATTGGAGATCACTAATGTGAATTCAGAAGAAATATATCCACGTAGGACCAGATTTTCGCCTTGAGACAAATCTTGCAGAAGAAATGGGAATACAATGGCACTGTTCACTAACTTTTCATTGATTTTAAGAAAGCATATGATTCTTTCAAAAGGAAAAAGTTATACAGTATCCTGGTACAATTTGGAATTCCGAAGAAACTTGCTCAACTTGTGAGGATATGTCTCAGCGAGCTCATAAGCAGAGTACGGATAGGTAATAATATGTCAGATAGTTTCAAGATTGCAACGGATTGACACGAGGTTATGCCTGGTCACCACTACCGTTTAACTTTGCTTTAGAATATACGATTTTAAAAGAAGACAAAAAGGGACTAATGTTAAATGACTTGAATCAACTGTTCGTGTACGCGGATGACGTAGATTTTATAGCGGAAGATATAGAGGCACTACAAGGTAAAACCGATGTTTTAGTAGAAGCGTGCGATGAGATAAGTCTACAGGTAAACATAGATAAAACATAGAGTTATAAAACCTCTCCACTAGAGTCAGGCTTGGCGCTGCTGATGCGGCGCCACTTGAAAGTTGAGCGAGAGAATGTTTGTTTGACAACAACACGTATTATGAGTTGCTATCATATGGCTGCTGTGCTTCGCTCTTTGGTATTATTTTAGTTGATTTGTTTGCATTTGAGAAGAAAATACCGATCTCCTGTGCATCTCACGGTTGTACTAAGAAATATAAGAAAGGAAGTAATGTATCGTTTCACAAATAAATGATCATTTAATATTATTCCGTGAAAAATGTTTCATTATGTAAGACGTTCTTTCGTGTAATTTATGTCTGCTAGAAATATAGAAGAAAAAACAAATCTTTGATTAGAATTATTTGATGCGAAGGTATTTTATCGTGTTAGATCCATAGTTATAAAACTGTCCCATAGTTACAAAGAAAAATATACATAAAAATAAGTATTCTTACATTCAGAAATAATGGATGGTTTTCATTTAGGCCTATTCTTAATAAAGTGGCTATATTCGTGTAGAAAAAATGTATCTGTCTTATTTAAAATTTAAATAGTTCTAAGCCCATAACGTGCTGTTGAATTTTATTGATGGCTTTAGGCACCTAAGGCTCAGGTCAGGATAGGGGAGGGAAAATGATTCAGGAAGATGTCGGCCAGGGCCTATGTTGAAGGTGCCATCCCTGCATTTGCCTGGTGTGCCTGAGCAAAAAATCTAAAAAAAAAAACCTCACAAGGGAAATAACAATGAGCTCATATCGAAACCTACAGTAAAATTTCACGCAGAGGAAGCAAGTTCCACAGAAAGACCATACACAAAAATCAGCTGCTCTTTTGAACTGAAAATACCCGAAATGGCATGTTGAAATGTCGCTCACCACTGACGGCAAGTGCACAATAATAAGTGCATTACCACCCCTTGTAAACTGCGTGTTAATGAGAAAAAGTGAATAACAACAACGTGGGTACATACTAGACCTAGGGAAAAAATCGTATGGTAGGGTGGACCTTGACGGCGGCCATCTTGAAATCCGCCATCTTGAATTCAGGTCAAGTTTTTTAAAATAGTAATAGGGTAATGTGAAACATGATTTTGGACTAGAATTTAATCAGAAAAACAATGGTGACGTTAGTTTTAAGATATGCGCAGGTGGTAAAATGTTACAGGTATATTAATTGTTTGTTTCAGTTGTGCACAAGTCTCTTACAATACGATACCTTCTAAACTGCGTGTTAATGATAATAAGTCAATAACAACATGGTGGATATATATGAAGTCGAGAGGAAAGTCCATGATAACGGAGAACGTGACGGCGACCATCTTAAATTCCGCCATCTTGAATCAGACACAAATTTGTAACTAGAAAGCATAGCGTGCGACACCTCATTTTAATAGCAAATGTTCTCAGTACGAAGTTAGACCGTGTTTAATGTGCACTAAACAAAAGAGATAAGAAAACAACGATAACGAACGCTTCAAGTGATTGTTCAATATGTTCTCCATTCCCGTTTATTGTTAGCCATTTTGCGTTCCAAGTCACGCCCAACATTCAGCAAAGTGCTAACTGGACTGTTAACACATGCGGTGTAAATTAGCATGTTACCCATTTAAAAGTGCGACGTATTGACGTTTGGTACACAATCACAACAGCCCTAACTTCGTACTGGTTAACGATAGAGCAAAAATAGGCATACCATTGGATTGGTGAGAACATTTGCTATTAAAATGAGTTATCGCACGCTATGCTTCATAGTTACAAAATTTGTGTCTGATTCAAGATGGCCGCCATCAAGGTCCACCCTACCATACGACTTCCCCTAGGTCTAGTATGTAGCCACGTTGTTGTTATTCACTTTTTCTCATTAACACGCAGTTTACAAGGGGTGGTAATGCACTTATTATTGTGCACTTGCCGACAGTGGTGAGCGACATTTCAACATGCCATTTTGGGGATTTCCAGATCAAAAGAGCAGCTGATTTTGTGTATGGTCTTTCTGTGGGACTTGCTTCCTCTGCGTGAAATTTTACTGTAGGTTTCGATATGAGCTCATTGTTACTTCCCTTGTCAGTCAGGATGGTCGGCCGCTGGAATCGAACTCATGACGTCCCGAATGCTATAGCAACGCTCTACCACTGAGCCACGGAGGCTCGGTAAGAAATGTGCTGTTGAAAAGACTTGTTAAATTATTGGGAACAATGATGATGATGAGTGCTACGGATGATGACCTGAAGATCCCAGAGCTAGGTGAACCGATGGTGATTGCCATTGCCTTCCATCGCATGAAGATATCCTAAGAACGGGACCTACAGTTTAATTTGGATTCCGAACCACTTGTGTCCCCGCTGCGAATCGAACCAGGAACACCCTGATTACACTATTAAGAACAATAGAAACAAATTTAACATCGCAACAAAAATAGATAAGAAACGCTTCTTATCGGTCACCCTGGTCGGTAAGAGGAAAACTCGTGAATTCTATATACCTTATATACCTGAAGTCGGACATATTATTATACTTAATAGACATGACTATTCGCATTGTTTATGATATAAAGTCAAAACAGAACATTTGAAAAGCTAGAACAAACAAGGTCGTTTTTAGTTTTAAGACAAAGGCTTTTACCCTAAATTTAAAGACAGTCTTCTTCATTCGCAAATAACTTTTCCGGCATCTTCTAAACTAACCATGGAAGCCAGTTTTTTTTTTATCTGTATAATGTCACTTTCGATAGATGGTAGAACTTAAATATCAAGTTAAAGCTGTCCGAAAACTAGATATAATTTTATGTTCATTTTAATGACATACGTCTTGTTTCAATGATATTTATGTGAAAATTACTCAATTGTATAATTTTCTTTGCAAATTTATGCAGGTAAACCGTTGGTTGTATAAATTACAGCATTAGTACTTTGTGTGTGTAATGTTCATGTCATTTGCGTTGAATCCCTAATGCTGTATAATATTTTTAAATATATCTCTAATGTTTTTTTTTTAATAAGTTATTCCTCTAAGTATCAACATTATATTTAACAAATAAAAACAGGGATGGAATCTTGAACATAGGCCCTGGCCGACATCTTCCCGAATCATTTCCCCTCCCATCCCCTTAGTCCTAAGGTGAACTCAAATGCGAATTTTCATTTTTTTTCACAAGATGATCATGCGTGGCACATACAAATGATATAATACCAGGCAGCGCACTGCTCGCTGTTTCCTTCGTGCCAAACAAACAGAGAAACAGTTGAATGTTTAACTTGCGCTACGCTGGGAATTAAAAACCACGTAGACGGTGGCGCCAACCCTGCTTCTAGTGGAGTTTTATAACTATGAGATAAAACAAAATACATGGTAAGCCGAAACACAGGGAATAACGGAAATAGGTACATAACAATTAAGAAAGAGAACATAGAGAAAATAAACAAATTTAAACACTTGGGAGCATATGTAACAAGCAAAAACGAGGTAACGGAAGAAATAAGAAGTCGTTTAGTATCGGGCAACGCATGTTTCTATTCAGTCCAGAAACTCCTAACCTCGCAATTAATAACAAGGAAGTTGAAATTAAAAATATACAGAACGGTTATTCTGCCTATCAGGGGCTTCACAGTCTAATGGTTAGAGCGTTGGACTCATGTACACGTGGTCCCATGTTCAATTCCCGGATGGAGTCCCACTTTTCGGCATCCACCCAGCGTCGTGAGGTAAATTGGGGACTCACGTGAATAAAGACGCGACGGCCACACTCAGTCTAGAAAGTCCCTGATACACCTGTTCGTGGTTAGGTACGCTCAGTGCTGACCACACAGCCGTTACTCAGGTTAACGCAGTTCCACCAAACGCGGACAGATGGCGTTGGGGAGGCTCAGGGTCTATCGACCTGTTACGCCAATGGTTTTTGGTTGGTTATTCTGTCTGTAATACTTCACGGTTGCGAAAGTTGAAGTACGACCCCAGCGATGAACATAAGTTACAAATGTTTGAAAAAAAAGTCTTGAGAAAGAAATACGTGCCGAAACGGGGCGAGATGACTGGAGAATTGAGGAGACCGCCTAATAAAGAACTTCACGGGCTGTACGACTCCTCCGATGTTGAAAAAATAATGAAATCGCGACGACTAAGATGGGCAGGCCATGTAGCTTGGATGGGAGAAAAACGAAGACTGTATTCCATCTTGGTTGGAAAGCCAGTGGGAAAGAGACCGTTGGGAACTCCGAGACGACATTGGGAGGACAATATTAAAAGGGGTCTTCGAGAAGTAGGTGTTTGTGATGAAAAATGGCTTGATCTTGTCTAGGATAGAATCCGATGGCGATCGTTTGTTACTGCGGCGATGAATTTGCGAGTTCCGTAAGCCATAGAGTTAGTTAGTTAAATGCAGAATAAAAACACTTTAAGTAAATACTTTTATCATTTTATTTTCATTATAAAATTATAAATAGGGTAACTAATTACCCTAACAGGTTAACTAATTACCGTGCAAACTTTTTATTATTAGAACTGAATGCAGTGATATTCCAATTGAAATTAACAGGCCCAATGAAACCCGCCACCTTATATACCCCTAACGGTATATGAGCGCTATCGATAAACTAGTTATTGATTTAATTATCAAGAGCTTTTCAACGTTACCCCACAAGACATGGCTTTAAAAACTTCGAATTTCAACCTAACTCTCATTCGTACCCCCTCAATCCCTGAACCGTTGGTGTCACCGTAAACTTCTTAGGAAGTACTATAATTTATGCAGACAAAGTTTCCCTATAAACTCCATTGGGACTGATATATATTTTTTTTCAAAATTTCAACCCTCTCCCCCAACCACCCTCTTGGGCCGATTTTGCTCATTAATGAACTTAGCCGAGCTAGCCTAGAAATAACATATTAAAACTTGGTTCAAATATCTTCAAAATTATGGCCGCTAGCGTGGATATATATATATATATATATATGACATGGTACCGATCTCAATAGGTAGATTTTTCTTCGAAATCTACCTAAAAAACGGGCCGCATAGTGATAAGAACCGTATGAAAGTGAGTTAGAACTGAAAATTTTCGTATTGGATTAGACTGGAAATAGACATAGGAGTTTAAATAAAGAGTACAGGGGAAAAACAATCAAAGTCACATTTTGAAATTTGTGAGAACACACACATTTTGTGGTGTAAGCACTTAAATTTGTATTTATTTTTGGGCTTTAGGCACTTTGTGTAGGCCGATAATGTGCTAGAGGACCAAAAATAAATTGAAATTCAAGTGCTTACACGTGTGTTTTCTCAACTTTCAAAATGTGACTTTGATTCTTTTTCCCCTGTACTCTTCATTTAAACTTCTATGTCTATTTCGAGTCTAATCCAATATGGACAAAATTTCGATTCTAACTCTGAATTTGCTCTGTTGTCTATCTTTCGACATTAAGCAGTCACTCCAGTATCATTACATAGAGCTCGTTGTTTTTAACATACCGATAAAGAAAAAGAAAAGGTTGTAAGAAACAAAAAATAGTTAAGTAGGAACTACTGCATTGAAGTTACTATTACGTTTCGTAGAAATAAAAACAAACATGTTTCTCGATAGTTATTTCGATCACCTTTCGGTGAAAGAAAAGAAGATTGAAAAATATAAGCGTTAACGATTTACGCCACGTTGAGAGCACGTCAAACACGACATAAAATAGCGATACGAAGCATTGCAAAGTGAGGCAATACCATGTAATTCATTTCAGACATTTCTGTTAATAAAAACAGGCAGGGTCTATTTGCTGTTTCAACTTGTTCAAGTGTGTTGTGTCATGGTATATATTAGTTATTTCTTTAAGCGATGATGTAAATATTATTTCTTTTTCATGTCTTTTGTCTTCAAAAGAAACGTACACAGTGAGACACGCATCTATTGAACTACTACAAACTGCAAAGTTGGAATGGAGGAAACTTCAGATTTTTATACACCAAGTCTCTTTAAGTGCAGATACCATTAATATTAAAGAGTGAAAAATATGCGACTGGACCGGGGATAGAACCCGGGACCTTTGGGTAACTGTCCCAATGCGCGAACTACTGCCAATGCGCTAACCATTATGAGATACAGAAAAGTCCAAGCACAACTGGGAGTTGTGGTACTATCGAGGTGGTTTCGAGAGAGAACATCGACATCAAGAGTGGAAGGTGTGTGATTGGGAAGCGGATTGACTGGGTGGCGCAGAGGTTAGCACATTGGGACGCGCTTACTTAAAGGTCCCGGGTTCAATCCCCGGTCCAGTCACATACTTTTCACTCTTTAATATTAATACTACATATTGATTACGTAAAAGCAATAAGAAGACGAGTTTCGTTGAATTACTTAGGAGGTGGAATTTCTCAGTATTTGAAGCAACATTTCTACGTAGCTAGAAACCGTGAGAGCTGAAATTCCAAAAACATGATATAAAAACGGTGGAAACGGAAATGTCCGTTATTAGGTTGATTGTAATTCATTTGTAAACATTAGGTTTAATATTATAATTAATGTACACGGTACATTCTATTGAACCACCAAGATCAGGTCATTGTCGTGTTTTTTCAATTTAGTGATTTCTCAACATTCACATATTCGCCTCTGTTAGTATTAAACGACCAGGCAATACAAACACTTGAAGACGAAAATTCACTACCATATAAACAGTTCAAAATTCAGTTACACTCTTCTTATAGCACTATTTTACTTATTTCTATCACTTTCTTTATTTTTCCACTCTCACTTTATATAATATTTCGGTCACTTCCCTTATTTTTCAATTCTCACTTTCTATAATATTTCGGTCACTTCCCTTATTTTTCCATTCTCACTTTCTATAATATTTCGGTCACTTCCCTTATTTTTCCAGTCTCACTTTCTATAATATTTCGGTCACTTCCCTTATTTTCCACTCTCACTTTCTATAATATTTCGGTCACTTCCCTCATTTTTCCATTCTCACTTTCTATAATATTAATTTCATATTCGTTGGTGTGCACCTCATGAAGATGACACGAGTGTGCTTAAAACTATTTTGGTAACGACATATATAATTTCAAACTACACTAAAGACTGAAGAATGTGATGCAACGTAATATACATATTAAAATTAGGTTTTTCTGTGCGCTACAATAAAATTATTTATATGAAATTATGTAACAACTTCTTCTGAATTATGTTCACTTTGATCACCTTTATCGATATCAGCAATTCTTCTTTACCCACATTAAGGGATGGGCAAAAGTTATTGACATGGATAAAATACAAAACTACTAATACAAAGGAAATGATAGCAGTACACTAAGCAGAATAAATATAGTTACATTTGAGATTAATGAAGCTTCTTTGATAAATCATAAATCACAAATCACCATCTTTTCTAAAGTTTAAGGGTGTTTGTATGCAATAGGAATAGCGAACTTTGATAAAGATTCAAGGGTAAAGTACTGCCTACACAAAATGTCTCCTGGGAAAACAACGAACTACTGTTGTAACTGTCTTCTTAAAATAATATTAACTTCAGTTCAATTTTGTAGTAACGCAACAACTATTACTGATACTATTATTACTACTACTACTATAAACATTATGCTAACAGCTATATTTGAGTTAACACAAAGTACAATTTAGAACTTAAATATAGGTATTTAAATCTTCTTAAGATTGAAGTCGAAGCGTTCAAAAGGAATTTTGTGCATAAATTAACAGAGGAGTTGTTCATGTAGATTATCCAGAATTTTTAGTATTATTAATGACCTTTACACATCTCAGGCTCAGGCCGGTATATGGTAGAGCAGGGCCTAGTTTGAACGTATCATCCCGGCATCTGCCTGGTCTCTGAGGGAAAACCCTGAAAAAACCTCAGTCAGAATGGGCAGCCGCTCGGATCATTCCCAGGACCTTCCGATTGCTAAGCCTACGCTCTACCAACTAAGCTACGGACGTTCTATCCCGCTAATAAATCAAGCATTTTATTTTATTGATACCTAGACATAAAACAACATACAGTGTCAGTTAGAATGGGTGATATCAGAATTGAAATCTTGAGTTCTAGACAATAGTAAAATCACATCTGACTTGTTCAAACATTTAGTGTATTTTGTGGCCTTTACAATAACTCAAGACTCCAATTCGTCTTGTCAATTTCCACTGTCTGTTGGATAAGGAATGAAAAAAAAAAAAAAAAAACATCCCGAGAAAACAATCTTCCACTAAGTCATTATTTTCGGTTGCACTGTGTTTATTTGGCATTTAAGTAACTTCATAGAAGGTTCTTTTATTTATTTGAAAGTGCGTATTTTACTTCTGAGTTTTACTCTGTTACAAGAAGGCCATTATAAATACTTATGTCCAGTAAATATGCAATCTTCGGTTTAACAGTGTTTCAAGGGCTTTTAATGATTGTCTAAGCGATGTGCTGTGCTAAGAAATTGTTCAATATTTCTAGAGTTACTACTTACTAGTCGTTTTTCTGTGGAAGGAAATGTCTTTTTCCCTTCTCTTTGAAAACATAGCATTTGTTATTTCTTTTTAAATACTGCGTGTCACAATCTTTCGATAAAAAAAAAAGTGTAAAATATCTACCTAGATACGTAAATCTCCTTTATCCGTCCTCTGACTCCAACGTATGGTACTTTTAATGTAATGTAAATTTTACCCGTTTAGATTTCTGTGCACCTGAGGAAGCTAGACTGAATCGAGTTGAAATATTGTGCCTGCTACTTTTAACAACATGTCCAAGTATATATTTCGCTTTTTCTTTAAATATAGAATTATTTATTATTATAATTATTGAACATGGAACGAAAATAGATATTTGAATGACAATAAATTTGATTAGATAGCAATCAATTGATTTATAGAGAAAACTAAAAATAAAACTAATCTAGGACTCTGCTCTGCAACCACACCTTGAAAAAATAACTGGGAGTGTTTTACAAATTCAGATACAGTTCTAGGAATTTGTAAAGATAAATTGTAAGACAACTTGATCACTAGAAACTAGTACTGTTAGCAGGTACTGTTCGCTTTTGCAGTGAGGTTTATCTATACAAATTGTAATAAATTCTCTAATTGGTGAATTTACTGGGTGTATTTTACAATTTTGCTTGTACATTTCATTTATGTATTTGATAAAAGAACAGTGAGTAGCTAAATACGAGTCGTACAGACCGTTGGAGAACCAGTGGGTTTGAACTGATTTGAGCTTTTAAGAAGATATTACGTTCATAGAAAGGTGACTGCAAAGTTCTTATCAAAATTCCTAGATGGGAGATAACAAAGTTAAATCGATGATGCTTGTTCTAAATAGTTATGCTTTCTTTACTATTAGAATACTAGAAACAGTAGACGAAATTTTTTATATGAGTTCTTTAAAGCTTGTGCCCGTTCTCTCATGTCATATCAATGCAAATTAATATACTTTATTCATTTTTGTAAATATCGTAACGTTCTGTGGTTTCAGCGTGACGTTTAGGTAAAGTCAAAATAGATACACGGGATGTGTGGCTTTTGCCCACCACCAGTTTTATTACAAAATAATATAAGTCCAATAAGTTAATAAAAATAGCGACCCGTACCAGGGTATTTATGGCTTCTTCTTCTCGGGTGATATGCCTCGTAGAAGAGAATTAGGATAGGTGTCGCACCAGTCCGACAGCTAACTGTGTGTCAAGGACGTGCCAGTCCGACATATAACTGTGTACAAGGTAGAGTTAGGTAGCACACCAATCCGACAGCTAATTGTGTGTGCAGGATAGGTAAGTAGCATACCATTCCGACAGCTAACTGTGTATGCAGGTTAGGAAGAGCACACCAGTCCAACAGCTAACTGTGTGTGCCGGGTTAGAAGGAGTGTACCAGTCCGACTGCTAACTGTGTACGAGGGAAAAGGTAGAGGAGAGAGGTGATCACCCAGGCAAGTGATAAATTATAAGGTTGCATCGGGCTTTTATAACCCCTCTTTGGTGTGGTCATCCAAGCTCCTCCTTCGATGATTGTGGCTCCTTGTGTTGATTCCCTGAAGAAACTGGTGTCGTCGTCTGCTTGTTTACATTGCCTGTTTATTTACATTGCATTACACATATTTGTTGTTCGTAATGCTCACGCTACTACAATGTTTACGCTGCGAGTATGAGATGACTCGTGCTCAAGCACGTGGAACATTACAATATTAAATTAAGTTTGTAAATAAAAGGTTGATTCGTTAATTTAGAAATCTGAATATTAAATTAAGTTTCTAAATAAAAGGTTGATTCGTTAATTTAGAAATCTGAAGCACAATAGCAAGAACACTCAAGATAGATTCATAAAAGTAATTTATCATTAAAGAGACAAGTGTTAGTTATAAAGAGGGAAGTGCAAGAGGCCAAAGTCCACTCAGCGAACAATCCTCACATTCTCCACATTCCAGAAACATGAAGAAAGAAAGACATCAATAAGAAAACATGCAGTGATGTCAGAGTAACAAGAGCAAAGTGTAGAGACTGATCATGATATCAGAAACAATAAGATCAATCGCCACTTTTGTGTGATTGGTTAAAATAAGACCTTCTGCAATTGGTCTGGTGAAACAACGCTAATTGGCTAATATAAGAACATTTGTGATTCGCCGAAATTTGTTACCGAGACCGAATTCGAGATCACTCCGATAACTCCAAGGCTCCGATACTCTGATGAATAGAAGAGAAGATCATTGTGGTCTGTCTAGTTAAGATCCGGCTCGGTGGAGCGAAGTCGCACTCAAAGTATTGAGTTAGTCTGAAGTCTCAAGTTAGTCTTTTCTACGAGTTTCTCCAAGTTCAACGGAAAACAGCCGCAGCTGGCTCTCTTCAACTACAGCCTTCAAGAAGATTAGAAGACCAGATTATGGCAGTCACTACAAGACCTGAAGTTTAGCCACAACAACAGCATTGGGTTCTCACAACATCCACGACCCCAAGGTCTGCACTCCATCTTCTTAACATCAATCTTAGTCAGGTTAGTTGGTCTCAATTTTTTTCATGCATGAATGTGATTATTTGCTGTGTTGGATCTATATCATTGCCTTCTATTGTGTATATAATTAGCTTACAAAAAAACACACTGATGGGACAGAAAAAACTTCTAATTTCTTTTTTCCAACATGGTTAGAATGTCAAAATATATGCACATGCAAATTTTGGCTATTCGAGAGCAATTACTTTGGGAGATATCGATGATATAATAGTCAGATTCTTGTTTCTGAAGAGTGAAGAAAAAGTACGAAAATACCTTTATATTTGTAAAATGCTAAAGAAAATGGAAAGAAAGTACATAGTAATGGGAAGTGGGTGGAAGGCGTAACTTGTTGCAGGGTATGCTCTTTACGGTCGCCATCTTGAATTTCGCCATATTGAATCTCGATTGGTTTTCTTAAATGGGAAGGGGGTCGTGTAATATATCATTATGGGCTAAAACTTTACGAGACATATGTTTCTGAAGTCACTTTTGCCGTGTCTGACATGAGTATGGGTTAATTATACAATAGACTGAAAACACTCATTTTGTTTTGAAATAATGAAAGAATTGAAACCTAAATGCATACAAATTGTTCCTGATTATATTGCCATTTCCATATGCATTTATATGCATTTAATATACAATTCCTTCGTTATTTCAAAACAAAATGGGTGTTTTCAGGCTATTGCATAGTTAGCCCATGCTAATGTCAGACACCATTATCTCTCACAATAATATATTTACGGCAAAACTGACTTCAGAAACTTGTTTGCAGTAAAATTCTAGTCCAGAATGATAGATTACACGCCCCTCTTCTTATTTAAGAAAAGCAATTGAGATTCAATATGGCGGACTTCAAGATGGTGGCCGTGAAGAACATATCCTCCAGCAGGTAGTGCCTTCCACCCAATACACATTACTATGTATTTGCTTTCCATTTACTTCAGCATTTTACAAATATAAGGGTATTCTCACACTTTTTCTTCACTCTTCAGAAACAAGAATCTGACTATTATATCATCGATATCTCCCGAAGTAACTGCTTTCGAGTTGCCCCAAAATTTGCATATGCACATATTTTGACATTCTAACCATGTTGGAAAAAAGAAATTAGAAGTTTTTTTTTTTGTCCCATCAGTATGTTTGTTTGTTAGAATGTTAGTTATTCCGGGAGTGCTTTGCTAGGGAATCAGATATTTAAAATAATGAATCAACGGAACGAAACCCTTTGTTTTTGCATTCGCTTCACATATGTTCAGTAATCGCAGGTTTACACCCAAACAATAGTAATTCTATTTCACCAGTTCAGTTAAATGTCGGAATCGTACCTAGAATTACAGCCAAATCCTCTCCGCAGTACCATCCTAGTTACGCCTACCCAAATAACCGTAACTTATGCTTCCCAACCTATCCAACACCAAAGTCTCTACCAAAACCAGCTATTCATTTCCTCAAATATGACAACACAATCTACAAAGTTGACGTAACACCTACAAAGATGACAGTTTTTTTTTAAGTTTCTTGTATTGTAACAATATTTGTACAAGGTATTGTTTTTCATGGTTTTTCGTCCACACCATGACATTATGACTACTTTTCTAAGATGCAGAAAATCCTTTTTCATTCATGAAGTTCATTTCTAAATGTTAAAGGTAAATAAATACATAATGCTTTCCAAAAATTATATAATTTTCTATGATTTTGGAGGCAAGGAAATACCTCTCCAATTATTAAAGGTTAAAGGAAATACCGCCTCAATAATTAAGGGAAAATGAAATGTCACCTCAACGATTGAGGGGGACAAATACCACTTCTACATTCTTGTCTGAGACATGCCTGTACAGCAAAAGAACTTTTTTTACTACACAAATAAATTTGAAAAAAATTGTCTTGATCACATCATGAGAATATGTAGCAAAGAGCTACTCTACTACGTATCTCCTTGAATATGACGTATGTTTGACGACAATGCAAGCTTAGTAGTAACTTGGCGGTTAAAGACTGAATTATTTCAACCAATTCTGGGAGAAAGGTATAATTCTTCTTGTAGATTTTGCAATTGCTCTACCGATTACTCTGGATAATTTCGAGGATTGTCTCGCATTCCGAAAGCAATTTACATATATCCCTTAGTAAGGAAGGTGGTTGCTGCACACATGTGATTGTTTACTTACATAATATCGCCCATTTGATGGATGAGAGACATGTTGTCACCGTGGAACAAAAGTAAAGACATATAGTATGTTTTGAAATCGAGCACATAGACTGGGAGGATCTTGTAATTATATCGAACAGCAGTAAGCTTTTGTTCATATGAATTTTTATTATAATAAGAAAATACGTAAACCACGAACATCATACACCTGTTTCATTTTGCTACTCAAATTCTGACACGGTCAATTAAGACGAGCATATTTCTGAAGGATATATTGTGAGATAGATATAGTTAGTCTTCTGACGAAGAACTCTACTCTGTAGTTTTCTGTTTATCATTTGCAGAGATACTATTCTTGATGATATTGCAAAATCAAAAGTGAATTGTCGATTCATATCCTGTTTGTCTCAAAGGTCATTCATGGTAGAGTTACTGTATTGTACATGAAACAAGGAACACTTATCTAACTTACCTTGCAATTTGTAGATATTTTCCGAGGAATTAATAATAGTTTCAGACTAAAATGCAATCCCTTTCTCAGTTGCAAAAGCATGGAAGAGAAAATGGTAACAGGATGGGTATAATAACTGATGAGGTAGAGGCCCAGTTGCAAAGAAAGAAAAAAGTATGTAAGCCTAAAATCGACGATGAAAGAATCTGGTGGTCATCTTGAGCAGACTATGTACCACTCGGAGAGGTTAAGAACTGTAGTTACGAAAATGTGACCGAGTAAACCGGTTTAGACAATATAACTTAAAAAAAAAAAGAACTGTAATCATCCATGGTAAAAATATCAATTGAAGGATTTAAACTGAAGGAATTGCATGTGAGAGATTAAAGATTAAACCAGGTAGTCATAAAGAAAAACAAAGGGGGTTTTATATCCGTATTTTTTATACACATCTTGTTAACTTGATGTTCCCTTCCATAATTTTTGCAACTTAGGAAGGGCTTGTATTTTAGCCTGAAAATATCATTAATTGCACGGGGAAGGCCAGCAAATTGTAAGGTAAGTTATACATGGAAGAATCAATCCTAGATTTAGTTTGATTCTGCACGGACATGCAGTATGCAACAGACCGATCTAGAAGCTCCGCTTGTAGCAGCCCTGTATCAGTTCTTCCGGTTACTCTCCATCTCAGAGTGTCATCCAGATATCCTTTTACATAAATGATCCTTTTTCTTCTACACTTTAAACTCTACGACGTCACTCCAAAGTCTGCGTTTTAGTTCATTTTCGTTTTCTTCAAGTATTTCTGGGCTTATATTGATCTTTAGCAGCGTTTGTGTTCCTTACATACAACATGCACCATTAATTTGTTTTTCACCCTAGAGTTCTGTTTAACGCAATTTCAATATTCTACTATCTTACATTAGTTATTGCCTTAATTTGAACAACAGTTTATGTAAAGAGCACATGCTGAATGTATACAAGATCTATTAATACAAAGGTGCAATCTCTTAGGAAAAAGTGATGGAAGCGAAAGTGTTCTTTGGCTAAAGCACTACATTGTGCACTTGAAGCAAAAGTATCAGATGGATGCTCATCCCCAGTACTACACAACAATGCTGAAAAAACTGAACACTCGGAAAGAAATGATGTAAGTAATGCGGATTTATACGATATAATATGCACTAGTGATGCCCCAACTCAACAAGTTACAAGACATTAAAAATATTTTTGTTACGAACACTACTAAAATAGTTCATTACTTTAGCATATTTTTATAATGCACAATAAAATAAGTACATTCCTACTTAAATAGATAGGTTATGTGTGAAGAAATGCATGTTAATAGTCTACGACACATGTTAAGAATCGCATGCAATGTGATATAACTTCCTCATTTCGCTATGTCTACTGCGTATAGGAGCTTACTATTTAAGTAAATCTTCTCGTAAAGAGATGATCATGAAAAAAGAGTTTGAAAAATCGTAGACGGAGCTATTAATATTACTATTAATACACACACATATATATATATAGGGTTGCGTGCAGTATACTGTAATTAAACGTATTAGCATTAAATTTTGCACACTGATTAATTGAAAGGCTCGAGGCAAAATAGTGTTAAGCCACATTTTGTGTGAAAATGAGTTAGTAGTACCATTAACTTCCTCAAAACAGTTTTATCTCATGGAAGTATCAGATAAACAAATTTAATTATAGATAGTATAACAGGCACTGAAGTGTTCTTTACTTCCATTGGTTTGCAGGAGTATATTTCAGCAAGAACAAGCAACGCTACCATGTAAAGCAATATGGCGCCACTTCGAAAAAGAAACGCGAGTGAAGCTGCTAAAATGAAGTTCTCTCCGAACTTAGAACTTTATTTATGGCTTTTGGGCACCTAAGGTTCAGGCCGGGACACAGAGGGTGAAAGATTCGGGAAGGTGTCGGCCAGGGTCTATGCTGAAGATCCCATCTTGGCATTTGCCTGGTGTTACAGGAAAACCCCTGGAGAAAAATCAGTCAGGATGGTCGGCGGCTGGGATCGAACCCATAATTTCCCGAATGCTACGCCAATCCTCTACCACTGAGGTACGGCGGCGGCTCGATTTTTATTTCTTCGGCGTCACAAGTTATGACAATAATATTCTTGAGGATACTGAAGAGGAATATGTTCATCATTCTTCAGAAGAAGGATTTTCGGAAATAAACTCGTCTGAGCTATGTATTAAGTTTTTTCTCCTTAGTATGATTACACTTCTTTTTCCTCAAAATTCTACTTTTAAAATTTACAAGTAGTGCTAATATGAAAAATTAATTTTTAATTTTTAAAGAGCACCATTCCTTTTGCCTTCTGTTAGGTTTAACACTTTTATTGATGCTACTTATTTGGCTAAACATGGATATGACAGTTACTTCTTAGTTATCATGGGCATAGCACTATATTGCTGAAATTCTACCCTGAACACTTTTTCATAGCACTGTATAGCTGATAATATGCTTTTCTTGAAAACGCTTGTGTGTATTGAACACTAGAAATACATTGTATGCTTCATTCAGTAATAAAGCATTATACAGCTATGGCTCAATTCGTGGCATGGGGAAGATGTTTCACTCACTAAATATCGGAAGTGCTTTCTTACCTCATATCAACACCATTCTTACCTAGGCATTAAGTAGCGCGTGCAACAAAATGAAAATATTTTTGTTTTGTACTTTAAAACATTACCATTTAAAACATTGTAATATATTGTGTTCTGAACTATGTTAATGCACCATTATGAACATTGAAGCAACAAGATGCTGAAGCAAGAAAGATACAGAGGGAAGCAAGAAACTCCTAATACAAAAAAGTGCTATGCCACCAAATTTCTTACACACATTCATGTAACATTTTTTATATGTATATAATAATTTTGTTTTACGTAAATGCTTTAATAACTATGTTTTACAATGCCTGAAATATAACATGAACTGGATATTTGAAAGAAACATGCAAAAATCTAATTTTCTATATATATATATATATATATATATATATACTCATTTTTTCTCAGAATGAGAAAAATGTGGCATATCACTATTTTGTCCCGAGCCTTTCAATTCAGAAACTATTTCATTTAACTAAGTTCTATATCGAAAATCATTTCTAAACCAATACTAAATGCAAAACAGAAATAGCATTAAGAGTACACTGAAGGAAAAAAAAATACTTATTGATCTACAAGAGAAATATTCGGAGTAAATTCATGCAAGTTAGTATATACAGGAACAATACACAAGATTACATAACATAGAACTGTCATACAATAGTTTGTATGTATTTTATTGTACGTCTTAATAACATTTATTTTCCTATTAAAACACAGGTTTAACAATCTTTAATAGATATAAAAAATTTTTTTTTAGTAAGTTCAGTTATAATTATTCAGCCTATTTTCCTAAATCAAAAGCATAATTTTAAAGTAAACGTTGTGAACATTAGATTTGATTATATAGTGCGGCAGCCAAACTTGAAAATTGAGTGGAACTTTGCATTGGCGTCCTAAGTTTTTTTCTCTATATTTTTATGTGTCAGCAGGTCATGCTAATGCATAATCAGCCGGGTGACACTTTGTCATTGTTGAGCATTTTTGTATATGACGTCATAGGTGACGTCACAATGTTTCCATACTTTATTTTTATGCTACAAGGCAAATAATCCTGATTATCCTGAAAACTACCCAACCGATTCTTATGCTGTAAAAAGCATCTGAAAGAGCGTAAAATTCTTTACTTATATAATTATGATCTTGCGTTTATTTTCACTATAGCACGGTGACGTCACTCTCTTATTATGAATCAATTCTGTGGTAAAAGACATACAACATTGGTTATATCCGAAACTAATCAACCGATTAAGTTCTAAATTCGCTACTGATTTTACTGGCTTAATAATAATAACGTTAATAATAATAATAATGGTAATCTAAATAATAATAATAATACATAATGTGTCCCTGTTGAGGAGTAGTCATTCCTTGTCAAATTGATAATCCTTACCACAGATAAATGACATCAATAATAACATCAGTATGTAATTATTATTAATTTATTCTTTTGTGGTAATTAGTGGATAGAATTGTTATTTATCTTACATGTTTCTTTTGTGTGTTTATTTTGTCTTTCACAGATTCGCCTTCAAGTTTAAGATGTGAGATGGTGGATAGAAGAGTGTTTTTTTTTTTCTTGGAAATTCATCTGCTGTACAAAGAAGGAAGCACTTATAACCAGTGGTAGCGTCAGGATACGGATAATCATCAACAGCAGCAAAGTTTATGGAGATAGCAAATTAAATGAACTTGAAGATAAACTGGAGAAAAACTCTACCCTGACTTTGACATGTCACAAGAGTTGTGTTTCAACATATACATCTAAAACAGCTACATCGGTATCAGGAAAGAGCAAATACCGATGTGTCAGTGTGTGTATATCACCGAAAAAAACTAGAAGATCCTGTGGAGCAGATTTTAACTTGGAACTTCATTGTATTTTTTTGTGGAGAAGCGTGTAATATGGAAAATAAAAGACACAAAAATCCATCACGCTGGCGACCTTCATATGTTTTTCGATAGATAGATTAATTCCCACTGCCACAAAGGCATAAAAGGCCATTCTGGAAAATGTTCTCAGAGAAAAGATAAATGGGCGAGCTCTGTTCAAAGAAGCGCACAGTTGATGCGTGGTATCATGTAGAGTGCCAAGTGACTTTTAACTCAGTAAGGTCTGTGGAAGCTGCTGCGCGCTATACTCACAGCGATGAGAAAAGCGATGAAGCATTGAACCAAGTCGTAGCTGACATTTACAAGAAAAGAGACCGCATGTGGAATTCGATTGAACTGTTCCAAAGCTATCAAATTTATGGCGGACAGTTTCTCTCGCGAAGACAACTCATAACATCGTTCTGTGAAATATATGAAACTGACCTGTTAGTACTTTCGTCTCCAGAAATAGCAAGTGTCGTCACATTTCGCAGGACCGCAGCTACTGTTCTGAGTGTTGCAGTTGATGAGAAAGATGATTTAGCAGTCGCAGTAGCCACAGTCAGTAAAATAATAGTTTCTGAAGTTAAAGGTGTACCAAAACAAAATGACTACAGCACCAGCATCGACGCTATAGGTGCAACTGAATCAGCAAGTGACACGTTTCTGACTCTTTTTGTTTGTTTATCCATACACCTGGACAAAACTTTGCGTGCCATTCTTATGAGCAACATTATCACTGGTATCATCCATAACAATTTTACTCCACTTCAGGAAGTTCTTGGGATTCTTTTGCATGACTCTAAGACATTAATTAACAATACAAGTAGTTTCGGTGTGACGTGTACCTATGATGAAATTGTTAGATATAAGGAATCAGCAGCTTGGACAGCAATACAGTATGTGATGATGCTCCATTCAGTCTACAGTCTGTGATCGTGGTTGTGCAAGAACAATTGCTAATGCATGTGTTGTTACTTTCCGTTTTGTGATGATATGTCTGAATCAAAGTTATCAGCTATGACTTGGATTAGCCCAGATTCGGCTTAAAAAGGTTCTGAAGTCTCCAACTGAGTTAAAAGTCACGTGTTAATCTACATGATACCGCGTGCTTCAACTGCGTGCAAGACACTCAAGTGCTCCCGCAATTCTTCTTTGAACAGAGCTCGCCCATTTGTATTTTCGCTGAGAATATTTTTCCAGAATGGCTTCTTTTATGCCTTTGTGGCAGGGGGAATTAATCTATCTGTCGAAAAACGTATGAAGATCGCCAGCGTGATGGATTTTTGTGTCTTTTATTTTTCCATATTACACGCTTCTCCACAAAAAATAAAAATGAAGTTCCAAGTTAAAGTCTGCTTCACAGGATCTTCTAGTTTTCTTCGGTGATACACACACTGACACATCGGTATTTATTCTTTCCTGCTGCCGATGTAGCTGTGTTTTAGATGTATATGTTGAAACACAACTCTTGTAACATGTCAAAGTCAGGGTAGAGTTTTTCTCCAGTTTATCTTCAAGTTCATTTAATTTGCTATCTCCATAAACTTTGCTGCTGTTGAAGATTATCCGTATCCTGACGCTACCACTGGTTATAAGTGCTTCCTTCTTTGTACAGCAGATGAATTTCCAAAAAAAAAAAGCACTCTTCTATCGCCATATCCACCATCTCACATCTTAAACACGAAGGCTTTATGGAGGTGAATTTGTGAAAGAAAAAATAAACACACAAAAAATACATGTAAGAAAAATAATATTTCTATCCATAATTACCACAAAAGAATAAATTAATAATAATTACATACTAATGTTTCTATTGATGTTATTCATATGTGGTAAGGATTATCAATTTGAGATGGAATGACTCCTTAACAGGGGCAACTTACATGCCATTATTATTATTATTAACGTTATTATTACTAAGGCAGTAAAATCAGTAGCGAATTTAGAACTTAATCGGTTGATTAGTTTCGGATATAACCAATGTTGTATGTCTTTTAGCACAGAATTGATTCATAATAAGAGAGTGACGTCATCGTGCTATAGTGAAAATATACGCAAGATCATAATTATATAAGTAAAGAATTTTACGCTCTTTCAGATGCTTTTCATAGCATAAGAATCGGTTGGGTAGTTTTCAAGATAATCAGGATTATTTGCCTTGTAGCATAAAAATAAAGTATGGAAACATTGTGACGTCACCTATGACGTCATATACAAAAATGCTCAACAATGACAAAAAAGTCACCCGGCTGATTATGCATTAGCATGACTTACTGAACATAAAAATGTGGAGAAAAAAAACTTAGGACGCTAGTGCAAGGTGTTCCTACATTTCTGCCGGACTAATATCCTTGTGAAAAAAAACATGACTGGAAAATGCACGGAAAGAAAAAGATGGTATGTTTGAAAAAGATGGTATATATTATGTTGCATTTAGCTTCCTGTATAATGATGTTGAATTTTACGTTGGTGGTGATAATGTAATTGGTTTTATTTGTGTATATTTAAAAATAGCAAGTATTTTAAAAATGAAAGGAGAAATGCCCGGAATTCGAAATTAAAATAAAAAACATGTATTAGAAATTGAATTAGTAACAAATTAAACTAAACAGTAGTTTAGTGTTTCGTTAAAAAAAAAAACTATTAAAATCGCATTTTAATTACTATTCGTGTGTATTGCAATTAATTTAATTAGGTTTAACTATAATTTTGCTGAAGAATGATGAAAGGTACTTAGCAATTAAGTTTACAAGCAAACTAAAGCTTGTATTCTTGTTACACTTGCAATACAGTTATGTATACATCAAGAGATTAGGAAGTTTTCATAATAGTTTAATATGGATTGAATGTAACCAGGAAGATAAACTGTTACGATTTTAAATGTTAAAAAAAAGTTATTCGAATGACATTAGTTTCTTCTTTCAGAACCATTTGAACACAAGAAAGAATCTATCTTTAATACAGAGATTTCATTAGGTTAGGTCTTGTCGAGCTAGTTTGTATGCTCGAATTGTCGAAACTGTTTTGAAAATTGTTAACATGAGATAAGTAGTCAATGTAGTTTATATTTAACAATAATCGTACTTAAAGTGGTTTTAGCGTACTTGAAATGGTTAGTGTTTTAACTGTTACAACCTAAAAGAAACCAAGCAAAAAAAAAAAAAAAGTACTGTTATGCTTCATAAAGAAATATGATTAGTGATTAATATGTTTTATTCTCTACTGAGTCACGTTTCTTTTTCCCTCCCTCCCTCACTTTATGTATGGCTTACAGAACTAGCCACAGTAACAAACTTTCTCAGGAGACGAAAAATACTCACGTATTAGAAAACAAGAGTGTTACAAAGAAAATAGCAGAGCACTTCAATGGATCAAAATTTTGTTTCAACTTCAAGCTTCAAATTTAGGGATTGATCCTCACTTTGTTTATATTTTAACGTCTCATTCACTTATGAGTTGACCGTATCCGCACTACCTACGTGTCAGGTTATCATTAACGTACACGCTTTACTGGTTATAAGCTCTAACATTCATAGAACACAACAATTTGGTAAAATCCCTAGCAGTTCTCAACAACTAATGGCAATGACAGTTAAGATGAACCGTAAGATGAACTCAAGTTTTACTGAGTATATCATTGATGTTCAACTGTATTGGAAAATGCTTGAAGCATTGAAATGTTCACTAAAAGTCCCTGCAGTCAAATGTGTATAATGGATTTCTTGTCTTGCAATTTTGTTGACAATGTTTCTGCTTGATAATTTTGCAGTTTTGTATAGTCTCTTAGAGGATATAGTACTCTACAATATTGTATACAATCTGCCATATACACTGAATCCGACAAATTTTAGAAGTTAATAAAAAAAAGTATTTTTATCAAATTTAACAAAAGTCTATCTTTCGCTGTGCAGTAGGACGACACATTAAACTGAAGCATTTACTGTATCCTCCAAGATGTTAAGCAGTACAAGAGTGAAGAGCAGACTGAACAATGTTTGCCTGGCATATGTTGTTCGAAACTACTGTTTGAAAGTAGTGCAAGGGCTCTCTGTACTACGACAGGTAATTGCATTCAGACACTATATTTGCTAACTTTCAGCCATCACTAGGTGACATAATAGTCCACTTTCTGCCATGCCTTTCGCCTCCTTATCAGTTTGCTCTCGACCTCTCACCACTACTTTTCCATATCGGCCCGTCGAAGTTTAATGGACAAAACGAAATATTGCGGATATAAAAGTTCTTTTGGTATGTGCTGAGGAACTTTTATTCTTCTGATTTTATGCAGTATGATGACATTTGATGTGATCAAATTAAGTATAATTAATAAAATTGGGTTTAGAACACAAACACAAAACTAGGAGAGACTTTCCAAATATTATTAAATGTTATTTATTTCTATAGTATAAATTATTATAATACTCGTAATATTCTCTTATAATTTTCTTAATCCAAAGCAATTTGCAATCCGATATATTCTTTATATCTACTCCTTACACCAATAGTTAATATTTCTTAATTTCTAATACTACAGATAAAGAAAGATACATGCATTAATAAGTGAATAGATACCTACCAAGTTTCAGTTTTGCATAGAAATGTCTAGTATTTATTATAAAAAAAGAGAGAAACGCAGCATATATGTCTATAAAATATGAACACATTCAAAGAAATAGCTTCTAAAATGCACTACAACTATTGCAAAAAAGATTTTTTTTTTTTTGCTGAAGTTTGGGGCTGGGCTGGAAAAATAAAGCATGGCAATGAGCATCCTGTGAAGGCTTTGTTTGACAATTTTGCTTTCTAATTTTGTTTCTGTTATATGTTAAATAAACTTTCTTATTTTTTTTTTCTTTCGAAAGAGAAATAAAACAAATTGTAGGCAGACAGAAGTGTATGCAAAGAAGTAAACGTGAATGAAGGGGGGTTACCAGCGCAAGCATTCTTTCAGCCCCATCATCAGCAGTGAGGAGTTTCTGGTCTGTAATTCCCAGTACCTTTTCCATTTTGGAGAGATGAAGTGCGTATTTGTCATGGGCTCGAAACTGCATGAACCTCATATTTGAGGACTGGGATAGTTCCGTGATGCTTTTTATGCTAGGGAAGAACCTGGAAAGAGAAAAAAAAAGGTTAGATTCCCCTAGTTTTTTATTATGGAACGAAAATTACTATCCTAATAATGATGTACTTTTTTTATATTTAGTCTGATATTGTTCTAACAGCTCAGTTTTATAGTTATCATTGCAAGTCATGCTTATGTACTTTTTCTTTAAGGCAGTGTTCTGAAATACAGTTTTACGTCGATTTTTCAAGCATGAATACAACTAAGCATAAAGTAATTTTCAAGACTTATATACGTTGTCTCGTAACCAGGACCAAATATTAGACTTATCGACTATCGTAATATCCATTATCGTTATCTACAATTTAACGAACATATACACAATAAAAAGCACAAGTTCTACTACACGATATTGTAGCTTCATCAGGTGCAGTTTAGAAGGTTAAGTGGTGTATAAGGGAAAGACGAAGCAGCTGTAATCGGAGCTTGTCTTCTACAACCAGGTCATAAATCAAAATGGCTGGATCGTGAGGATAGATGGAAATGCGGTGCTGCGCATTCGTAGCGCTTTCCTATTCTGGACCGCTGGAACATATTTTAATATGTACTTTTATTGAAATATGTAGTTGTATTGAATATATATATATATTTGCTTTTTACGTATAAAAAAAAACAATGATTGAACCAATATTGTTCCAGAATAGCTTAATCAAATTATTGTAAATACTTAAGAAAACTATATGAGTTTTTAAGTGTGCGTCTTAAATTGAACTGTGCCTATTCTGATGATACGTTTTATTTATATTTAGTGAAGCACAATAAATAACAGAAGTGAAAATTGACAGTCTTGACCTCAAAATTCATTGTATGGTGGGTAAGGCCTTTAGACAAATTTGGATCAGGCCAAATGAATGATGATGGAAGATTTGGTGGAATGAAGAAAGTGGGAGGAAACGGGAGATCCCAGAAAAAACACACACATATGGTCACCACAAATCTCACATAGCACGAGCCGGGAACGAACCAAGGAAATACACACCAAAGGTGAGCGCTCTACCACTAAGCCACTGCGACCCTCTATGGTGGGTTAGAGGTGCGATTTGACTTTATTTATGGCCTTCAGGGATCTCAGGCCGAGACAGGGTGGAGAAGAGGATGTTAGAAGGTCCTAGGACCTAGTTTATCTGGTAGGATTGAGGAAAAACCCTGGTAATGGTGATATCACCATTTCAGCGAGGATGCGATTCAACAAGCGTGAGATATGTCTACGGCAATCTGATCGGGTAGATGGTATTTGATGCCTTCTACATCACTTGCAGAGTGTTGTGATTGCTCTGAGAGATTACTTTGAAGGTTCCTAGAGCGATATGTGTTCTCCCCTTTGTTTATGTATTACCAATGTAGTGATGTAGCTAATAAACGCGTGTTACTCGATACTTTGGTTTATAACTTTTTTCGCACGTCCCTACTTATGCCTGGTATACATGACTTGCATATTCATACATTTAACAGTGTGGAACAGTGGCCCCTTCCATTTGTATATTGCAAAATTGCGTACTGGTGCCTCATTTTCGGAAAAAAAAAAAAAAACTTTTCCATGACTTATGTCCAAACCCTCGTATAAAAGTAATCCTAGTATATTTATTTTGGTCTTCCTTGGTTTCATGATTTTATTCCTTACTATTTTTATGTTTATATTTAGCTCGTTAGTACAGTCTCAAAAGTATGAGTTGATCGTAAACATTCTTTTGACCTTTCTGAATTAAACGTTTTGTTCCAGATCTTTAAGGGCTTTTAATATTTCTACTGAAAAACATTATTTTGATAAACAATAAATTGATCTACTTTTTAAGAGTGTAGTCAGTATTGTAACGCCAAATTTTTCTTATCTACTCGTTTTCCTGGGTTGTTTATATAGGACTACTAAGTTAACGTAGAGCATATATTACTGATTTCCTTGTGTTTCTTTACATCAAGTTACTTCGAGCTTTATTGTTAGGCATCAGGTTAACAGTATACGCTTATCTTCAGTGATTAGGAGGATAAATTAGTAATAGCTAATCCTGCGATCAAACCTCCCAAGGAAACAAAAGGTTGAAAATAGCTTAAAATTGGGAGAAGAGGAGCTTTAATGAAAAGTAATCAGCACTGAAAATTGCGCTAAGTTTATAATTTCCCCCATCTCTTAATTACATTGGTAAATTACGTTAAACTTACTTAAACATGGTCTGGACGGCTACAATAGTATTGCAGTCTGCTAACGTATCCTCTTCAGCAGAATTGGATAATTCTTTATTTACAACAACAACGTTTTCAGCTAGCGTTATTCCAGCTCGCAAGAGGTCATCCAGACTGGAAATAATTATATTATATTAAATAATTACAGAGTAAACAACAACAGTTTTAATACAATAAGAGAGGATTAAATGTACTTACAAGAGGAGTTGTACTGTTGTAATAAATTTGCATACATTTGTGAAAAAAAGTATTTATTTTAATGTATATTAGCTGCATCCTTGCCTGTTCATATAAAATTATGAAATCAGATTTACACTTCGTATTACGTAAATCGTCTAGTAATAGCAGTAGTGGTAATGTATATATTAACATTACAATGTCATTACAAAAATATAGAAAGAAATACCTACAAACGCTGCTGAAAAACAGTCGTTACAATATTTCATCCGACTGTATCAAATCAAACTTCTTAATGTGATAAAAGACAGAGGTAAAGATTTACTCTACATCAAAACTACATAGGTAGGGGTTGACAACTTAGTTGGTACGAGGAAAATTTCCAGCTAATTGAATCGATAAACTTCAGTATTATAAATATATTTTAAGCATATACAAAATATAATGTAATACCAATTTACCTCTATCTTACCACCTGGTAAAGCTCTTTAAATTAAGTGAAATTAGGCGATTTCTGAAAAAAAAAAGAAAAAAAAAGGACAATATAAATATTTTGATTCTGAAACAGCTTTGCCTCATGCCCTCAAACAGTTTATCGCAGTGCTCC
Source organism: Lepisma saccharinum (assembly GCA_022664845.1). Lineage (NCBI taxonomy): Eukaryota > Metazoa > Arthropoda > Insecta > Zygentoma > Lepismatidae > Lepisma > Lepisma saccharinum. Next base: position 97,368 of record JAGDQP010000010.1, read on the forward strand.
GAATCTTAACACAACCCTGACCAGAATTTGATCCATTCCGCCCTCTCCCTCCAAACTTGGAAAGTGCAATAAATCCCGCTGCAGAACCTATTTTTGGTTCCAGTCTGATCTTCGAGCATCCCGACACTCACAAGACGTACTCTTTCCGATGCTCCGAGAAGTTGCATTTCCCCCACCCTTATTTACCTCTTACGCTGTAACCCATGTTGGAGAAACCTAGACATCTCAAAGCATCTGCACCAACAATCATATCACAATTACCTCATCTCCCCATACCAGAAAACACTTCATATTACGGCCGTACTTTTGACAAAATCTTTCGTGCCAGTATTCTGAAAATTCTCAATCCTGATTCATCTCTCAAAGTTAGAAAGAGCTGGGAGCGGACGTATATCTTATCCTCTCCGCCAGCCATGAACCCGGCTTTCACTGCGTGTAATTTCCTGCAGTCGTCTTCTGCCTTCCCACTTTTACCCTCTTATTCTTTCAGTTTTTTAAATTATTTTTCGTCATTTATATTTTCTAGTTCCTTCATCTTTCACTTTGCTGTCTTCTATATTATTATTGTTACTCCCTTACTGTTCTTCTACCCTCAATATTCCTTCAGAAAGCCTCTTACCGACTCTCTCTCTCCCATTTTCTTCCCCATTTAGGTTTTTAGACGTATTCTCCACCACTTCAGTATTTTTCATTACTTGTCCATTCAGTTACAAAGTTTTCATTGCCAATATAGATGCTTCTTGTCATTACTCCTCTTTATCTTGTTTCATTTCTATTATGTAACCAAGCCTTTGGCGAAACGTTTTGTGACCCACATTTCTCTGAGTGTGTGAAGTGTCCGTACACACCTGTCGGTAACTCCAATAAGATTACATAATACACTAACCTATTCTAACGTTTCGTGTCAGTACTGAAACTTTCTCGGAGAGATAAAGTGAAACATACACAATAAAAATTAAATGGAGAAATTCTTAGTTTGTCATTTATTCAATGTAAAGTTTTTGTTGTATAATTACAACATTTTTAGTTCTTGCAATTTCGATTAGTTTTTCGGTATATCAATGCATGTCCAAAAGCATTACTATCCTTTTTATTTAGTAGTATCGCAATGTGATACAGAAAAGACAACAAAAAATCCACACCACAAATGATCTTCAAAACTTCTAGTCAATACTCGTACTTCTTTTTTCTTTTCCCTCTTTTGCAAAACTATGCTTCATCCAATTCACTGAGTTACATTTTTACGCAAGGAAGGTATCTCCAAAACTATGTACTTACCTTATCAACACCTGGAGATCTTTTGTACCCTATAATACACACTAACCTATCCTAACGTTCTGCGTTAATACAGAAACTGCCTCAGAGAGATGAAGGAAATTAAATTAAACAAATTGAGATAACTAAGTTAAGTGAATATTTACACAGTTTTTAAAATAGTTGAAATGAGCAAGATTGTCACGTACTAACTAAGTAGGTATGGCGGGAATTTAAGAACGTGAGAAATATACAACGGTAAACTATTATAATGAATACTTTAGTCAAATACGTAGTTCTATAGAAAAATGTAACAGAATTTTTCTTGCATTGACCAATAAAGTGATCTAAGTTGCTCGATACTGTGATATGTCAAGTGCTTTTGGGTGAAAATTTGTTATTATTATAAAATGATGTGCTGTGTAAATCAATATAGTGAATAAGGTACACATATAGGAGAAGGCCGGATAGGCAATTTAATAGGTGAAATTTGAATAGAACGGAAGGAAATAGTTCTTACGTAATATCTTGACGAAAATGACGGACACAATTACACACGCAACACTATAAAGTCACTTATAATTTTCGCATACATGCGTCATCAGTAGAGTAGTCAATAAAGAAGTTCGCTTAACCCACGTTCACAACTTAGTGATAGAAAAACAACATGGCGAACGACCACATCAAAAACAACTGACGACATTCTGCGCGTGCGCTAGTACTCATGGGAAATGGGGTTGTGTGTTGAAAATTGATCTGGGTACAATAAAAATTAAAATAAAAACTGGGATTGAGTCAGGGAAACGTAGTCAGGAAAGTGGAATCCAGTATAGAAAACGCAGTCGGAGAGAGTGGGATACAGTATAGAAAAAGCACCCCGAAAAAAGTGAGATATAGTATAGAAAACTTACCCAGAAAAAAAAGTGGGATATGTTATAGTAGGGAACGCAATGAAAAGGGAGTAGATTGCTGAGTCAATCACAAAAAGTGGGAGTTAGTATATATAACTCAAAATAATAATAATAATAATAATAATAATAATAATAATAATGGGCAGTGGAGAAGGGAAAGTGTGGGTGTAGACGAGGAGTAGGGTTGCCACCTTTTGATGAATAAATTACGGGACACTCTGCAAAAATTACGGGATAGTACCAAAAAATACGGGACAAATCTGAAATGACCTAAAATAAAATTAACTAGTAAGGTACTGTACTACTATATGACTACCCGCACAATTTACAAACATCCATGATAATCAAGAGCACACAGAAAAGAAAGGTCTTGCTTGCGAATTTTCACACTCCAAAAACACTGGCGGATGGAAAATGGATATTTCGATTTCCTAAGCATAGTTGGCGTTGGTACCTGCACTGCAAGAAAAATGAATTTTGATTCTGTACTTTTCCGTGTTTCTGCACTACCACAATTTGTTTTAATCAACACAACAAATGGTGTTGATTTCGGCGATTCAACACAATGGATTTGTCAATTCTGATTCAACACAATGAAGAGTGTCACAGTGCTACTACGATCACAGTGCTGAATCAAAGAAGTCATACAACAAACGGTGTTGATTCAACACAAAAAGTCGTGGTCGCTCTGATACACTGAAAAGTGTTGAATTAATACAATTTTTGCATTGTGTTATCAACCAGAGCAAGCAAGGCGTGAACATTATATCTCCACCCACAGGTCTCATGTTGGGGCCTGGGGTATGAACATAGTCTTCTCGCCATTTTGCATAGTAAACAAAAGAGTTCATCACTGTTTATTTCTTAAAATTATTGGTATGTGGAAAACATGTCTGAGAATTTCCTACTTATAATACGGGACGCGCAAATTTCACCTAAAATACGGGACAGGTGGCAACCCTAACGAGGAGAAAAAAAAAACTGCAGGTTTAGACCAGGTTTAAGTTTGATATAGTGAATAAATAATAATAAAATTTACTTATTTTTGGGAACGGCTTAATTACGCGTAAAGAGAGGTTGAATTTAATTTTTGGTAATAGAGTTTCCAACAAGAGAGGAAACCAAACCTAATTAGGAATTCCCCTATTTGTATTGAGGGACGGGCTTTGACGGATCTACCAATATAAGAATCAGACTTGAATAACATATACAGACAGCATGATGCGCTTTTATGATTAGTTTCATTTAAACGTTTGGAATACCTGAAACAGGGTTGTCCGTATTTGCGTCTCTTATGTCCTCTTTAACCCTGATCTTCAGATTCTTTTTGTCATTCCAATATGGGTTTGATTGCATTTACATTTTATCTCATACATACCAGAGGAGTCCATACTACTTCAGATAAAACATTTCTCCACTGTATTATCTTAAAAATGCTAGAGAAGTCTTTATATATGCCTTTTAGAACAAAATTCCTAAAAGCATTTTCGAGCAAGAATTATTCTCAGTAGATACTTGTGTCGTTAACACACTTTAAAATGAAGAGAGAAAAATTAAAATGATGTAAGAAAAATAATTTTTCTTCATATTAAACTATTTTTTCTCAGAAACCCTGAACAGAATTTTTTATTTTACGAGTAACAGAACGAACATGTCACACTTTCTTCACACTATTAATAAACTACTGCAAGAACTTTACAGTTAAGTAGTAGTTACCAGTCTATGGAACCAAGCATCCAATACACTAAAGGAAAGTACGAAAGAGCATCTTGGAAGGCAACATCTGGACGTCGTTCGAGGAGAAGAATAATGGGATTCAATGAAGTCTTCTGAAGAAAGTGAGCTCTCAGAGGAATGATGAAGTTGTAGATACCGTTTGATGCGTAGTCGGCCGCTAATATTATGGTTTTATTCTGCCAATTGTACTCCTTTGCGTTTCTGTAAGTGCAGTGTTCACACACCTAGAAAAGAAGAAATCACAAGTCACAATTAAATCACTATTAAAATAAGGTCACTGTACAATCTTCTGCTTTTCAGGCTAATTTTTCTACATTTTAACACGAAATCCTTTTAGCTTAAGGACAAATGAAGCCTAAAAAATCAGTTTTTATTGATATTTCTTACGTTCCTTAAGGCGTCATACCAAAAGAGGTTAAATGCCAACAAAAATTTGTAAACATGGCGAAAATATATTTCAAGCCTAATAAAATGTTCAGAGTTACACCGACTACCTTACGTACAAATGTAAGCATAGCACTGTTATTTTATGTCAAGTCAGCGAAAATAACAAAGTTAGGTCTAATTAATGTGACACCCCTAAAATATATTTTCTTGATGTTCTGTAATGGCAAGAGATAGTTACAATAGGGATTGCTTTAATGACTGAATGCATTCTATGCTGAACTAAATGCTTCTTCCCAAACAGCATCAGCAAGTACTTACACTTCTGGTACTCTCAGAATCGTTACTTACACATTGATAACACACTTTGTTGTGTACTTACGTCAACATATTCAAAGTATTTTCTACCAATGACCACTTCTTTTCAAATACTCTATTTTTTTTTCAATAAGAAACAACGTGTGTGCAAACTAAATAACTCCTGATTTTATCTCCACCAGTTAAGTAACCCAAGTTAAATTTTGAACCCAAATTCATGCTTCAGCTGGGAATCTACATGTCTATCAATAAAAAAAAATGTATTTATTTTTTCAATTCATATGCTATGTTGAAATGAGAGCTCTATATCGAGAAACTATGGATGACGTCCTTTGATAAGCAAGGTTAGGGTCAAATTCTAGTTACAGTTCCCGCATTCGCCTGACGAGACTACGAAAATTTCCGGAAAACCCCAGTCAGGGTAATTGGCATGAGAGGATCTCGAACTCTCGCGCCTTTCCAGCCATTATTTTCCCTATAATAATCTTTAATGAACTCCAAATCATTCCATTAGTTTTCGTTATGTATATTATGAGTCATGAATCACACCTTAGTTTCTTCTGCCTCTATTTTCTTCCTCCTTTCTACTAACCTACAGTTACCAAAAATACATTTGAAAGTACTGAAACTGTATATTGAAACTCAAAAAGCAAAGGGGGTATAAGTGCATTTAAAAAAAAAAAAAAAATGTAGGTAATCTTTTATGTATAACCCGAAATATATGAGACACAAAATTGCCATATCTTTCTTTGTACATGAACACATTGAGATTCAAGGTTTATTTGTACAAGGTATGACAATTTTGTGTTACATATATTTTGGGTTATATATAAAATATTGCCTCCAATTTTTTTTTGTTCGAAAATGCAATTTATACCCATTGGCTTCTGTAGTCGATAAAGGTCTTATTGGCTCCAGGAAATAATTTCTGACATGCAAAACACCGTAGTTTACGTCTATTCGTATTCCAATCTAGGGAATGTTCCGGAAAACAATGCCAAGCAAGATTGCTACAGGAAAAGTACACACATCGAACACTGATTGAATCTATCGGTAAATGTCATGATTACCTTGTTCTATTATGATTTAGATGACATGATATACATCTGCGTTAACACACAAGGCCTGTCTGAAAAATATACGACCTTTTTTTTCTGAGGAAAATAGTGAACGGTGGTTGGCAACACTACACACAGTAGTGGGGGTATCCTTCAAACGCATGCCCGTTGGGTCGCGTGATCCTCGCTTGCTTTAGCATCCGTTAGGTTGTGTGTAGTGTTATGTGACTAATTCGTCGCAGGACATGCTGGACACTGTTAGTTCCTCGACCAAGTGATCACCGGAGATGAAACATGGGTACGACCCGAAACCAAACTAAAGCCATCATAGTGGAACCATTCACCCTTTCCAAAGCCCAAAAAAGTACGACAAGTGAGAAGCAAAAATTAAAGTGATGCTGATTGTTTTCATTGAGTACCGTGGCATTGTTCACGAATACGTACCAGAAGAACAAACAGTTACAAAGAAGTACTATTTTGATGTTTTCTGTCGCCTACGTAATGCAGTTCGTCGCAGGAGACCAGACCAGTGGGCTTCATAAAACTGGCACCTGGATAAGGATAACGCCTCGGTCCCCTTTTCGCACTTGATACAATCTTTCCTGGCAAAAAATGGCATTTCTGTCGTTCTCGAAGCGTCACACTCCTCGAAATTTGACTTCTGGCTTTTCCTTAAAGTAAAATCGACACTCAAAGAACATCATGACCAAAGTGACGGCAGTGTTGACAGCAGTTCCGAAAGAGGTGTTCCAGGTATATTTCGAAGGTGATTAAGAATTGAAACACAATAGGTTATGTAGTTTTATTTTCCTGGCCTATGGTCGGATACTTTTCAGACAGGTCTTCTATTTACATCTGGGTTTGTCCAACTTCAGTTTGCCAAAGATATGTAATGGACTAGGGAATATGTAAAGATATTATTTTTATTTATTTATGACTTTGGTTAAGCATGCGTTAGAAATTTTGCAGTAATAAATTCACACTATAATGGCACTGAAACTACATACAAGTGCAAGCATTGGTAATTACATTCCTTTACAAGATGATGATGGCAATTACAAAGTTTACCATATGTACACGAGAAATGAACGCATGGACGTTATATGTATAATCTATAATTTACAATTTTAAACACATATGCATATATTTCCTTTTGAGTCGAAATTTAACCAATTCCACACTGCTGGTATCAAGTCATTCAAGTTACCAAGAACTTTTTGATGTAAGAAGTCAGGACCTAATAAATTAAGCAATCAAACTTCTCAGGTCAAAGCACGTATCTTTATCGTACTGAGTTCTAAAACTTATTTTATTATTGTAACTTATTTTGGCTTTTATTTTTCAGAAATTATATATAAAATTAAAGGTGGGCGAATCAGAAAAATATTAGTAAAAGGAATGGTAAGAACTCTTAGAATTTTACTACAGCAAAAATATAGTTTAAATTTTATTTACCTGAGCTAATTGAAGGCAACATAAAGGTTTCTTTTCTTTAAGGAGGTAGCAGAGGGTAGGACTAACTCCAATGTAAGGCGAAACTGGAGGAAATCCTTTTACAATGCTGAAAGAGAAAATAAATATGGCAATGCGTAATGATATCAATTTCATAAAAAAAATCATTTGTATGAAGTGCACAAGTATCAACCACGGGTTTCAAAACATTCATGTTAGTTGTCAGACCAATCCACTGACAACTTTTGTGAGGGTTAACATGCTTACAAATTATTTTTAAAAAAAGTAGTTACATAGTACTGACACAGACATGAACTTTGTTGAAAAAAAAATACTTGGAATCACAAGATATTGTAACCTATTATGGATGCCAACAATATGTTCGTCACGAAAATTCTACTGAACGAGAAACTACTGTACTTGGTTTTAAATGAATTCTCTTAAATGAGTAACTACTATGCTTTGCTTTAATTAAAGAATTTTAATTACGGTATGGCACAGAATGAACATGGAACAGATATACTTTCACGTTTATTTGAAAATGAACGATATGTCTATGACAATTTTGGTTGGCATATGAACAGAAGTTACATGTAAATTTAGAAAAAAAAAAAAAATGAATGTTTAGAGTATTTATTGAATGTGACATTTTTCTGTTTTAAATCTAAATTTATTTTTTTAAAAAATGCCTTAATTTATTCCAAGAAATTTTATAAGAGATAACTAATTTCTAATATCTCATCTGACTAGCTATGTTAATAGTAGACATTACATCCTTTATGCGAACAATTTAAGTCAGAATTTTTGACTCTGGTCAGTTCGTGAGATTATTTTTTTTAAAAAAATTTTATTGTGTACACTCACTATCGAAAAATATGACTCGCTATACCCAAATTAAATTACCTATAATAATCATTTTAGTTGTTGCTAAGGCTTCTTGTTCAAATTTTCCCTAAACATCTGAAGATTACTCTGTAGTAGCATTAATACAGAGGATTTTTAGTAATCTTCTAAAAAATTTTTGAAACTCCGTATTTGGAATCATGAGTTGTTACTGGAATAGTTGATGCATTTAGGTATTAGCTGTGAACTAAATTTAGACCAGACAAAGAAACTGTACATACAAAGGTAATCAAAACATTAGCGAGGTGATATTTTCCTATAGATCTTTCTCCATGATATATTTCAAATTTACTCTTTAATTTTTAGTTGCTGTTTTAAAACAATCTGCGATACTATAACTTTGTACCACTGAAGTGTTGCTGAATGCTACAGTGATTTAAGAAGTATAATTTTGAGTGAAGCTACCATTTTAGTTTCATGACTGTTAAACAATTTTTGTCAGATTATACGTTTAGTGTAAAGGTTCTTCCTATTCGACAGTCAATTGTCATTACGTATTCACTTACCTAGAACACTCATCATGCCAGAGACTTTCGCTATTTTCTTCAATGTGACATTCTGAAATCTCCAATCTGAGAAAAAGTAAATTGTGATTTTCTTTGTGAAAAAAAAATCAAAAAACAGATCTAACTCTTACTGCGAATGAACTACGAGCATAGGCAGTCCTGACCGTCACCACAAAACAAAATGATAGTAGTCATCTTTTCTTGATTTTGTTCTTAAAAATCACGGGTTTCTTTTGTCTAAAAGAGTTCTTTTTGAAAAAAATAGATTTTTTTTTTGTGTGAGCACACAAGCTTTAACACGTCATACAATCAAACCAAGTGCAAGAAGGAGATGGGAAGTGCTTTTCGGTCACAACTGCAGACATCAGTGCGGACTACGAAGCACACTACTTCTACTCTAATTACTGTATCTACAGCATGCAATACAAACTATAAACTTACATGAAGACACAAAATACACACACACACAAAGAGAGAGAGAAAAATTTATACAAGAGTATGGTAAACAAGGTCGAAATAGTTACACAATATACTCTACCGTGTATATGCTAAACACCAGTAGGGTTGTTTCTAATTTTGTTTGTCCCTTTAGTTCTTAACCTGAAACTGATTTTCTGTGGGGCTAAAATCTCTGTAACGGTTAGGTTTCCTTTTACAATGTTATGTCATGAACAACAGTATTTAAACATTTCTTTTTGTACACACATAATAGGTGTCTCTAAATTAATCTTCTTTACAGAATATTATCGACAATATCTAGTACATACATCGCTTCAAATGAGAGATGGAATTATCCGTGGGATAAGAGTATGGAAACAAAGAGGAGCTTTGAAAGTAATAGTACCGTTTAATCACTGAAAAATCTTTGAACGTTACAGAAAAAATATAGTTTCTGGCTAAGATCTCAGATTTTGAGTATGTGGTTTATAACAATTTTGCACATCGTTCTCGAAAATGAGCCTCTTGTTACAGATACGCAGAAGAGCCACTCCGAACGACTTCGTTCAATGCAGCCCACAGGACTACACACTCTTCTACTTGGTATTAATTGTATCAGTAGAAGGAAGTTAACATGAGTTCAGATTCTTCTGTGTTCATGAAAGACCTAAAATATGAATATATGAAACAAACGCGATTACAAGCGTGACTATTGTCTTGATATCTATTGAAACGCGCAATCCACTCCTTTGCGCAAGTTTCTAGGGTCGTTGGACAAGAAGTGCAATTTTAGAAAATGCTTAGATTTGCTCTAGTTTTTTCTAGTTGCTCCAGTTTTTTTCTAGGACAACTGAGTTATGACCTTTGTTCGAGGCTCATTCTATATCCATACTAAAATATATTTGAAGTTCAATAGTCATTGCACCCTAAAGTAGCGTAAGACTTCCACACGACGTAAGACTGACTTTAGCAATACTTACATTATTTAAACAATTTGAATTGTTAAAACAATTGTTGAACTAGCATTGTAAGAGAAAACTAACTTTAAAATCTTTGTAATTTACGACATGGTGTAAGATTTTTTTCTTGCATAATTATTTCAGACCTTAATATAGATTGTCATGTGTGTCAAGCAGTTAAATGATGTGTTCACTATTCACATGCATCTGATTGTTGCTTTCTTACTGTGATTATTGTTGACGTAAGTTATAAGATACACTGATCCATTCGCTTTCATGTTCAATATATATATTTGTTAAACATGTTTATGAATGCTGCTTTAAAAAGAAATCCACAAGCATCCACCACTTGAAGGGGTTTAAACCATACTAGCATAACCCACCTTTTATCGTTAAGGAAAAGCGTTTTCAATGTTTGAACATCTTGTACATTTGATATATGCTGTGTTCATAACTTTAATATGTCAAGTTATGCAAACAACATGTCAACTGTACAAGATGTTCAAACGTTTAAAACGCTTCTTCTTAAAAGTGATAAAAAGTGGGTTAGGTTAGTATGGTTTAAAACCGTTCAATTAGTCACTGATTACATCTTTTTAAAATAAGCTAATATGGCTGGTCGTAGTGAATAACCGGCTAAGTCGGAAAAAGTAAATTTTACAGGAGAGCAGTTTGAAAGTTCTGATGGTTACTATGTTTCCTAATATACTTAAATCAACACATCCTGTAAGTTCTTGAGTTTTATAAATTCAAATAAACTAATTCTACACAATGTAGAACTCACCGAAAGAAGCTTATGCCTGTAAAATCTTAATTTTACAAAAAAGTCGACTTAGTCCGTTATTCACTACGACCAGCCATATTCTCTTTACCTGATGTTAATATGTAAATTAGCGAAGGCGAAAAAAGGCAATTTTTATTTGAATCTTTTTAAGAAACAAAAATGTCCATACATTTCTTAGCGTGTTTTTTTTACACATTTATTTGAGAGTTTTCTGATTTACTTTAACACGCAACTGAGCAACTAAGTTCTAGGTCCGTGTGCTCTTTGAGGCAAGTACTTGCTCTAGCAAGAATCTGGAAATTATTGTAATTGTCAAGGAAAAAAAAGGGTATTAAATCCCTCTTCCCCCATTTCTGAAATCTACGAATTTTTTGTTAGTGAACTCTTTGATTTTGAATTTATTAAAATTAAAGTATTAATTTCCTACAGGTGAATTACTTTTTGATTTAACTATTGCAGGAAAGCGAATGACAGTACAAACTCGACACGCAAAGGATTTAGAAGAATAATATACAATGGTACTGGAAACTGACACTAACAGTTAACATGTAAATAACACTCTACTAAAACAACACAACAATTTTGTACTGGAAGGTACTATTTTAAGCTACTTCTTGTTTATTCATTTTACAGCAATAGAAAATTAACATTTATATGTAGAATTTATGCAAGACAGGTTCATCAACTTCATTAAAAATTTCACTACACTACTACTAGGTAGAAAAAACTGTGGCACTAGACGTTTCATTGATGTACGACATGATACTAATTTACTACTTTGTCTTGTAGAAAACTTCTACACATACGATACGATAATATGTGTAAATTGAAATCTCAGCACCGAGTTGCACAATGAACGAAAATGACACGCTATGCACTTTGAATTTAACATTTAAAAAAACTTAGTACACTCTTTTTCTGAAGTGTATATGTACATTGACATGCCACATTTCATGAAATAGCCACCTAATAGCGGTCTTGCCTATCTCGAACCCGGATAATGGCACCTGCTCGACGACGAAGCATGAGTCCACAAGTGAGACAGGTCGAAATCAATAATAATTATTAAAATGGCCCATACAAAGGAAAGTTTTCGAAGTTTCTTTTTCAACGTAGGTAAGATAAAGATAAAATTAATTGTATGGGCGGTAATTTCAACGTAGGTGTTAGATGGTGATTCCATATCTCTAAAGGATCTTTCCACATCGTCCCTCATATGTTACACGGGGTTCATGTCCGAAGACTGCCACCTTATTGTCACAATTCTGAAATACTTCTCCCAGCATGTCCGGACATCCTTGGGCCAACAACAACATGCATTGTCTTGCTAATCTATATCATCCTCTCCTCTACTTGGCACACGAAGCCCACAAATTCATGTGCTACAAGAAGCGAAACGAAGGAATAACCTGTCGAAGATTTTTATTAGACGTACGAATGGTCCTATCTCACGCCAGCTGAGTACACTATATATCAGTGTGAAGCCACTACTTTTGAAAAGTGCATTCTTGACATGCTGGATCAATATGCTTACGACAGTCCAAGTCACAACCAAACTCTGTCATTAGCTTATAAGAACTAATTGTGGGGCTAATTGGACAGTTCTGGAAGATCCAGTTTAGTTGTTCAAAAGCACGAAGAAAGAACAAAGTCCTGCGAAGAGGTGTTACCAGTGTGATTTTCGTGAGCCGCCTGCTCTCATAGCCCGCAATGATAAGAAACGCTATATTATCCTTCTGGATATTTTCATGGTTTCTCTCTGGATGAAGAGAGCTGTAGGCCAAGATAGTGTTGTTTGCATCTTAGTCAAAATAATATGGCGCAAACGTCGTCGGTCACGTGCATTCGAGGTCCTTACTGCGTTGTTCATGATTGGTGGTTATTCACGATATTCTGTGCACACAACACATCCTCGATACAGTCAACACCTCTAAGATCGAGTGTTCCATTCATCAAGTACTCACGATCCTTCCTCTCTCAAGGTTTGTCGATTAACTTCGATTGGCCGTTTTAACTATGAATGCCTGTTGAGATCACTACGTACATTTACATACGACTTTGGTGAAGGAAATTGCTAGTACAATGATTTACAGTCATCAGCTATCCCGTGATTTATATGGCATGTCAATCATATTAATATTTTACTATTAAAATGTCTGGTGCAAAGTATCTAGAAAAATCTTAAGATTTATAGGTATAAATTTACTAAGCGAGATACGAAACAACTGAATTGATATACGAATTTTTATCATATGTGTATTTTTGTGCTGTGCGAATGGAAGGAATTGAAATTCATTATACATTTCTGTATTTTATGAACGTTTAGATTTCATTACAATTTATTAGAATAGTTTTATTTTAAAGAAATATCTACTGTAATATTATTTTTAGAACAAAACCATTAATTTTCGTGAATAGTTACTTGTACTGGGTATTATACTTGTAAGTGGTTAAATAAGATTTTGATATTGTGTTGAATAAAAGTTCTTTTTAAAGTATTTGCAATGCAGAAAAAGAGGTTTATTTTTTTCCAAAAATAGCAAAGAAAATTGCATTACACTTTTAGAAAACTTGTGATAGCAAACGTAAACGTGCGCAGAAAAGTTGCCATCGAAAATTCCTAGTTACTACCTGCAGAGTTCCCACTCACCTGGAAAACTCAGGGAATCCAGCTTAGCACTAAAAAGTCCCGGAAAAGTCGGGGAATTTCAATAAAATGTCTAAAAACCTGGGAAAGTCAGGGAATTTGATAGCTTATTGTTTGAAGTTCATTTAGCTACAGCAGGCATTTAATGTTAGATCGTTTTTGAAATTACTTGGAGGCTAATGTGCCAACCATGAAGCAATTTAAGAAAACAGTGAAATATTTTGATGTATTTTTATTTTCATGCAACTATGATCTTTATTTTCCCATGGAATTATGATATATATACAAAATGATTTATCTGGAAATTTCTGAGTAATGACCTGGAAAAGTCAGAGAATTTGATTTTCTCAAATGAATGGGAACCCTGTGCCTGTGAAATGTCGTAGCAAACTTGCCATGTACCGGTAATATCGGGGATAATTTAAAACAAAATACTTTAGCAATGTTTCGGGAAGTTTTGGTACCGGTATTTCTTAATGAACTTGAAAGGCTGAGTCAACGCAGGCATTGCTGTAGATGTGCGTACTTTAGCTGAGTTATTATTCAATTTTTAATTATTCTTAGGTTTTAGGAACTATATTTAATTTATTTTTAATTATTATTAAGTTTTCTAATATATACAGGGTAAGTCAAAATGATGGACCCGATTTCATAAATTTATTTTGTGAAATATAATGAACATATCTTAATGTGAGCTACGCGCAAGGAAAGGCAAAAGTTCAAAGTTTAGTTGAGTTTAGCTTATGTCCTGCGTGGTTGCATTGTCTACCGCTACGCGGCGCTGGAAGCAGTTAACGAAAATGGCGCTGACTGGAGAGCAGAAATCGTTCTGTGTGCTGGATTACCATGTAAACAACTCTGTGATGAGTGTTCAACGGCATTTCCGTACCAAGTATGGCAGAGACCCACCTACTGGAAAAAACATTCGTACGTGGTATGAAAAATTCAGAGATACGGGCTGCATCTGTAAGCGAAAATCGACTGGCTGTCCTTTAGCTGAGGAAGAGACAGTGGAACGTGTCCTTTTTCTTCCTTGAACCTACTGTGACAGGACATGTTTTTCTTGATATGCTGCAACAATGGCTCCTTCCACAGCTCGAAGAGGATAGTGCAGATTTCATTCTACAATTGGATGGCAGCGTTCGGGATCATCTCAATGAGGCATTGCCACAGCGCTGGATAGGCCGTGCATCTCAGGAGGATCGAGTTCTCATTCGTTGGCCACCTCGTTCCCCCGATCTCATCCCGTGTGATTTCTGTTTGTGGGGTTTCATAAAGGATCGTGTTTACGTACCACCATTTCCAACAACATTGGGTGACCTTCGCGCCCGCATCACAGCAGCCATTGCAGAGATTGACCGTGACACACTACACAAGGTTTGGCAGGAGATAGACTATCGGCTTGATGTGTGTCGTGTTACGCGAGGTGCTCACATAGAGCACTTGTGATGTGACTGAAAAAAACTTTGAGAGTTAACCTTCTTACCACATGAATTACATTCAGATATGTTCATTATATTTCACAAAATAAATTTATGAAATCGGGTACATCATTTTGACTTACCCTGTATTTATATATTTTAAATTAGCAAAATATTATACGGAGAAACGAAAAGCCTTCAAATAATTACCTATACTGTACTTGATAAGTTTGAACTGCAAGTTCTAAACTGTTTCAAAAATAATTGTAATTATTTAGTAATTACACAAGGTTACATGATGTAGCTTTCCTTAATTAACGACATAGTTGCACGGTAAACTTTAATTTCAAATTCAAGTATTTACGTGTCGTTGTGAAAGACTCCAGTTTATCTAAATAATACAATAATTTCATCTTGACAGTATTGGTTCCAACACAGGTTTCTGTTTTAAGACTACAAACGCAAAATTTTTGTTTATGAAATATAATGAGAAAATAAGTAAAAAAGAAACAATAAAGGAAATAGGAAGAGACATAGACACTCTTGTCGCTACATACTACTCCATTAATTTGAATTTTGAATGTATTCAATAGCGTTCAGGCATCTATTGATCAGACCGGGATAGGATTGGCGCAGGATGTAGAAAGGAGTTGGCCAAGGAATAAGTTGAAGGCATCATTCCGGCATTTTTCTGGTATGGCAGAAAGAATCCTGGAGAAACTTCAGTCAGGATGATTGGCAGCTGGTAAAGAATCGAGGACCTCCAGAATGCGAAGCCAACGCTGTACCAACTAAGCCACCACTGCTTGTTACTACTTCACTGATATTTGGAATTTTGTTTCCTATTAAAATCATTCAACACATTTCTACAATTACTTTTATTTTCAGTTACACAGTATTTGTATATAAAAAGTGCACCCTCATTCCTTAAATTAATGAAGCCATTTCTCAAATAGAATTTAATTTACCATTGCGCATGGTTCTAAAACTTCAATTTAGCATTTGTTTTCTGCGAAACAAATCAAACATCATAAATTAGGATTCGCTACTCTCGATTTGATACAATATACCTAGATTTGATACAATATACACTCAAGTTGGTTTTAATACACCTCAGTTTCTACTAATTATTAATTACTAACTTACACACGTTTTCTTAATAATGACATTTCCCTTCTGATTTAGTGATATTTCCGTGTTATAATTCCTCTTATTCAGTAACTTTTTTCGTGATAATTAATACATTTAAGATCAGTGCACCTGGCAACTACGAGAGAATAATAAAAAGAAATCACCAAATATCCAAGAATATTATAATAGAGGATATGCTTATAGCTATCTCATGACCAGTAAGTGTGTGAAACCAGAAAAGAATTGAGCATCGACCAAGGTGACGCACCTGAATGGCTAGCACACAACTACAGAGCTTGCTGCCATCTTTTGTTAGCCGAAAACAATAATTTTGATTGGAAGTAAGTGGCCTCACTAGGCGAGACTAAGCTTTGACGTTTGTCTTCCTGCTTGAGGCAAAATCGCAAATCCTCTTATTAGAACATCCTTGCAAATACCAATGAAGTAGTATGTAGCGACAAGAATGTATTTTATTAATTTTTCTTCCTATCTCCTTTATTCTTCCTTTCTTACTATATTTCATAAATATCTTTGAGGTTTGTGCTGTTTGAAATTGAACTTGTATTGGTTCAGAAACTGTCGTCATGACTGGAATCTTTCGCAACGCCACCTACGTACGTTATTTTTCTTAATTTGAAGATAGTATAATCATATACCTGTAACTTTAAAACACAATAATTGCTGATGAACAAGCACTCTAGGCATTCTTTATATAAGGGTTTGAATAAAAACTATTAATTTTGATGGAAGTATTTGATAAAATAGTTCAGTTTCCACTCTCATGATTCAAGATCTTAAAATGGTATTAAATTAGAATATCATTAATTTTCTTATTGGGACATTACACTTTTATCCTCAATATACACCGTATATTCATTATGTGTCTATGTTCGTGAGCGATTTTAATGCCCTATTAAGCAGTGTTTATATAAACATACACAAATTTTATTTTTTAATACCAACTTACCGGGTATAGAATAATCTGTTGTTGTGATGATTATATAAAGATAGAAGAAAAGAGAAGGAAAAACAGTGCAAATATCAACGTCACAGTGCAGAGCATTCATGCAAATATATACATATCTGTTTGCTATGCTAAGGAAAAAAAATATTTAAATAGCAAAGTGTTCTGTTAAGAACAAAGACGCCACATACATGAAAAATGTTGTTTGAGGAAAAAATATTCACTATTTAAGTATTGGTGATAAAGATTTTCCTAAAAGATACAAACACGTACACTTACCTAATACAACTAAAGTTCTGCAACTATTCTATTAAGTGTCTTAAATCTAGATTCTAGTACACATTTTATATAACAGACGGCTAGATGATGTACTATCTAACTTCTATTTGAATTTAGAATACATAAGGAAGGACGCTATATAATCTAATCTTTAGTACAAATTTAGTGCGGAAAACGAAAGGATCGCTGTACTTGCTGGATTTTAGTGCCAAATATGATATTGTGCTTGAGGTTAGATGATTAGCACATATTTGTTTACAGTCTATTCCAGATTAGGGTAAGTATGAGTCTCTTGCTCGCCTTTTCGATTACATTTATTTTTCCTCGCTATTTTTCATTAGATTAATTTGATCAGTTTACCCTAAACTAAATCGGTTCCGGAGATTATTTATAATTAAACTGAATTTTTCATAATGAATCAACGAAATCAAATCAGTCACTTGGTAAGATGTTTGATTTTCACTGTATAAAGTACCTTTTATTTCCTGGCAAACTTACTAATCTCTATTTTCCACGGAATTTTTCAATTTAGCTTCAATTTAGCCTGAGAGCTAAAATTTCAGAATACTATGTGACTATTTTAGACTTTATGAAGACTTTCTATTACATAGTGAATTCGAAAAAAAATATCAAAAGGTACTGATGTATTTAGATTGAGTGAATGAACACGTTAGGAATAAGGCAGTGAACAACTGGCCCTAAAAAATTGATAAACTAGGCAGGTTAAAAGAACATATATCAACGCAAAAATGATAAATAATTTCATTTAGTTTCTGAAACTATCTAGAACTTAAAATTCAATCAGCATTGTTTGAATCTTGTTGTACTTACTTTTATAATTAAGGAAAGTGTAATTTAATGTTTAAAATAATTACTTTATTTCTATTCAAGCTGTCATATCAGAGAGAAGTAATATCGATGAAATAAATATTTAATTTTGGTCAGTGATACATTATAATGTACTTAAAACAATAAGTTCTTTGTTAGTTTTTTTAACAATCATAATATTTTTTTTTTTGAAATATGTTGTCGAGGTCCTTCACATTTACTGAATAATTGTAGAGTTTTATTTTAAGAAATAATAATTTATGGTACTCATACGACTTTTGTAACTCGTGTAAAAATGTGAAAAGAAAATCGTTCAAAAGATACTTTTATATACCGATATAAAATTTGCAAAGTAACTTAACAAAGCAATCTCAATTGAAGTAATTGATTCTCGTAAAATATTCAACTAGTGTAGTGAATAATATGTAACTACCAGAGTAATTTAAAAATATGTAGAAAGGAAACAAATGAAGAAGAAAGAGTAGATACAATAAACTTAATAAAGACTGGAAGTGAAAATAAGTGAATAAGAACATAATGCTAAGCACGAAGGAAATGACAAAGAAATGTAATGGAAAGTTTAGTACCAACGTTGTAGAGATTAGTATCATTAGAACTTTGTTCTTCAATATCACAAACGTGTTCGGTAAGGTAACAATTCAGCGAGTTTAGGAGTCAAGTCAGTATGAAGAATTCATTGTGATGAACCACCAAAACATTCGTAATGATCTCATCCCGTAAAATCCTGTTGAAGCATTGCGGATAACGAAGAGAAAGTTTAAATGTCGTTTCCTTTGTACATACTTTTTTTGTATGTTTACTTTTCATTTAGATCTCTAAATGGTATACATAAATGTTCCATCAGTAAAGCTGTTATTTGATCACCAAGAATAGTTTTCATGTCCAATTATTTATTTGAACTCAATTTTTGCAAAAAATATCATATTTCAGAAAAATCTCAGTTTTACCACTATTCGGATATTTCCCGATTTTGATTTTGACGTTATTATGAAGCTCGTAATGAGTAGTTATACTCAGAAATAGCATCATCGGTATTTATTGGAACAAATGATATTGAACATGTTGAGTTTTCCATGAATTCTTATGACAAAGTTTCCGATGTTTCCTAAATTTAATTTTTGGATATATTATCATATTTCTCAACAAGAACTTTCTGTTCAACTATGTTAGATTGTAACAAAGCATTAGGGAACTTTGAGTACGCTGGGGTAGGGGTTTAACCTTCCTTTGGACAGCTGAAAGAACTAATTTTCATTCCTCGATTTGAAGGAAAGTAATCAAAGAGCAATATCACGAACTGATTGGCTTTAATATTCAATGAAACATCTGGAGAATTTTTATTTCTTACAATGATATTGATGTTTAAAAGATACTTCGTATTTCGAAGAATGAAAATGAATCAATGAATTTGTGAAATCACATTTTATTTGAGTGTATTTGGAGACAAGTTTTGAGTGAGATACCGTTATTAAGTGTTGAACTATAATCAGAAAATACATAGATTGTTTTCTTTTATCCCTTTACCATTTCAGTTTGTTGACTTCTTTACTGTTTATTGGAATTTAGGGCACAAATAAACATAAAACATATTTAGCTTTACTCATCTTTCTATCCATTTAAAGTTTATAGGCAACTTGTAGATTATATAAGACTGATTATCTTCCGAAATAACGTACTGATGATATAAAGAAAGAAAGATACTTAACATTCAATTTTCCAACACTGAAGAAATATAGAGCCAAGTGCTTTGTGGAACAATAGCTTGTATAATAATGGATTATGATATGGTAGAATTTATTTCGAACTTGTATGGCAGGTAATGCACTTTCAAATCAAGTGTCATTATCATCAATGAAAGAAATCAATTTTGAATTTCAGTAATTATATCTTTTCTCTTAATGAGGGATCTCGATCGTAGAAATAGTTTATTAGAAAATACATACAGCCTAAACGACCAATGTACCACTTTCTGAATCGTCCAAAGTCTTTATAAGAACAAGAACTGTTAAGAAGAAAGGACAATACAACGCGCTGAAGTTAACTGCTGAGAGCAAAAACATACATCTTTGTGAATGTTGCAACATTCCATGCAACTTGGCAAACATGGGCTTGCAAACACAAGGCTTATCATTATTTTCTCCACTTTACTTCAAATAATAGAATTTTTGTAAAAAAAAAAAGTTTGTCTAAATATTGAGTTAAATTCCCTCTAACCTTGGCTGTTTTATCAAACACGCCATAATTACAATACGTACAAGCGTATTTAATGCAGTCATTTTGTGATATTTCAATTTGATATAACATTTATTATATTTCATTTGTGAAATTTCGGATATTTTATCTCGTGTTTTTCACCTTAAAGTGCATCCCATAGTATGCTTTTATAGTATGGTTTCAGTTAGTTTCTAGTTTTATAGATAATACGAGAATCACACTAGCTTAGGTGACTAATTTTAATTAATAGAAAAAAGTTTGCTGGAACAAAACAGAAGCTAATTGCTTTAGAATCTCAAGCTAATAAAGAAAATGCTCACACATAATGAGCTGCCATAGTCACTGTGGATAATACAGAATTGATAATAATACCCACCTACATGTTCACTCAACATTAGAATCGTGGACTATATTTATAACTTCATAGCTGATAAGATAATTTTGTACTCACTCAACCTGTAACAAACATTCAATGGTATTACTTACGCAATTTTTTCACTCGGCGACCTCCAAGGAACATCATCATCTAACTCATCCTCGCTTTCGTCACCATTTTCTTGCTGGTCTGACGCAATATTTAAGGAGGAGTTCGTAAACATGTCAGGCACGGGAAGGATACTTGGTCTTCGACTACCTGTTTTTTTTAAAGTTGTATACATTTAGTAATTGAATAAAGTTTTCTGGAAAGGACTTAAGTTCATTAACCATAGTTCTGATAAATTAAAAAAAACTGGTATTATGGTTTCTACAATGATCGGTATTCCAGAACAGAGTTAAAAGGACTTGAGTTCTGGACTTAAGTCACATTAAACTATATGCAAGAAGAGCAGCTTCAATATTTATTCAAGGATTTGCGGAACTTAAGTTCTGTTAACAATGATATGTATATACCAATAAAGAACTTATACACGTACTAACTCAAAACAGGTCTTACGCCCTTTTTCAATACGTGTGATTCAGTTCATTACAAAATAAAGTCAAGCAAACCAACGGGTAAAGGAATTTATGTTTTTATTCCTAAATGATGTTCCCATTATACATACTGATCGCTCTGCCGATATCAACGAAGGTCAAACTTACCAAACTGTCGATCCATCTTTCACACGCTAGCTTCTGCACACCTTGTCTACTCCTTACAGTGTTCCGAAAACCCAGTAGGTGAAATATTTCTATGCTTAACAATACGGTATATATCATTGTTACTTGTTACGTACACTGCATTGTTAAGAATCTCCATCGTAGCATTTTTCTTTACTTTAGGTTCGGTAGCAGACTTGAAAATTTCTGTAGAATATTAATGTTTCGTGTGCTTTTACTGTTTCTAACATGAAGTTTTGTACATTGCATGAATAAAGGAGAAAAACATCGTGGTGAGTAAAGTGTTATATATATTATTTTATTGTAATTTCTGCTATTAGGTTTTGTAGACATAATGTAAAATTTACCGTCAAATTATGACGTGTACGGTTTACTTTCGATGATAAGTGTTACCATAGTTAGCAGATGGGTCCTCATGTTTAACAAAAGACAAGAGAACGTGTACAATAAAACTCGTAGTGGATAACTATCTGAAGTGAGTAATGGGTTTGTACGTCGAGTCATAGGGTATACGAAAAAATAGGGGGGGGGGGGCATTCCAAGGAAGTTCCTCATTCGTCAGCGTTTTGATGAGATGAAAATTGAACTCAAGAATTGACTAATAATCGAGGCGACAGATATCTACGCATAGGTAGGCAGAAGTTTGTGCCTTGTTACGATAACTGCCTTAATAATAACGGAAACTGTGTCGAGACTCGAGAAGTAGTTTATGGTATGGAGAATCCAATAAGTTAATTAGTTTTACAAATTTATTTAACGCTTTTAAATAATCTAACGGAACCAGCGTTCGAATTAAAAGGGGAGAGCCAGGGAATGCTCCTCCTCCTTTACTTACTTTCCGAATCTCTTCCTTCCTACAGCTTCCCTCAGTTGGGGAGAAAGTAAGAAACATTCTAACTTCATTAAATTTTTGTGTATGTTTGTGTCCAGATTTTCCTTTTGCAACTATCGTCTATTCTTGATTTCTGGTATATTTTTTGGTATTATTATTAATAATCATATATTCTTGATGCTGATATATGATTGATTTACATAGCAGAAGCAAGTTAAGTTACTTATTATTTCTATACATTCATCAAATCAAGATGTTACTATCATCCATTCTATAGTTTTCTCAATGCGAACACTGGAGGGAACCACCTTTCGGATAGTTCTAGTATATTAAATTTATTTTTATGCTTATTGGTCTATTTAATTCGTGGGCTGCATCCTTATATTTATTTCAGCCCGTCTTTATGTGATGTCTGTGTGGTGACAACTTTTGACTAGCGCCTGGCGGTAGAGTATAGCGAGAGCTCAAGCACTGTTCGTTCACTGTTCCAGTTACTTTCGGTGATTCAATTGCAGTTTTAAGTAACAAATAATAGTACATCTTCAACAGGGAGTAGGGAGTGTGCTGTAAAAAACTTTCCAAACAGTTTGTCTCCAAGTGTGTCGGTAGTCTAGGTGGTAGAGTTAGAACGTCGGCTTTTTGCACGGGGAACCCGGGAGGCCAACTGCTTTTTCTATTTGTCGTAACATGTCTCAATGGAAATATTAATTACTAACAAAAGCTCCCTTGTATTTTAAAAGGCATTCAACATTCTACATACTTCACGGACTTGTAATGACGATCGCCCAATAGCAAGCGAAGGCAGGTTCAGATTATTTCTATTTTGTCAGGGATAAAAATATTTACCACCACACGTCACACCCCTTCCCATTCTTAATTTTAACAACCCCCCACCTTCGTGATTTCTCCCCTTCCTTTACTTCGTAACAATACAGAAAACAAGAAAAGTTATTGAAATATACAGCTGCAAACACACTGTAAAACGACTAACTAGCGAATCAGTTTTAATTTTTCCACTACTTAATACTGCTGGAAAGAGAAAAGGACTGTAACTATGACAACCTACCTCTTCGTTGACTAAGGATTTCTGGGCTGAGCAGATTTGGCATCTCTCCAGGTTTGGGGACATTTAAGTGATTTCCAGTGACAGGAGTGTCAGAAGTATGGGATGCAGAAGAACTGTCTTTAAGGTGTTCCCGTGAGTCTCCACTTCCGTTCTCTGTAAACGTTGCTGAGAATACAAAAATTATTAATGTACACAAATCATATTTGTATGCTGTATACACTGTATATACGTGATCAAAATAAAGTCTACCCAAAAGGCAAGAATATATAATATAAATGATAAAATGCTGCAAGTAGAGGATTCAAGTATTTATGTGCACGGAAGTCAATAAGGAAGAAACAGAATATGGATAGTAGTCTTCTGAATCTACAGAAAGAAATGAAATGAAATTTGAGTCATATACAGAAGAAGAAGAAATTTTCAAGGTAGAAGCAACAGTCCCAAAATTTCTTTGCTTCAGACTTTACCAAATCATAATTAGCATCATATAGAATACGAATCTGGAAAACTTATCTGAACATTAATTAGCGTTCAGTTCACAAATACTCCTCGATGTGTATAAAAACGCTTCGAAGTGATTCGAGATGCATAGGTTTACTGATGAACGCCTACAACTCCTGATTACTCAATAAATGATACTATTTTATCATTGAATGATTGAGTTAAATTACGTTAATTTACTGCCTTTAGGCACCTTGGACTTAGACCGCATTGAATGATTCAATTTATTATTATCATTTAGAGAAGTTCATGAAAGATAAATAGATACTTTATGGACATTTTGTATTGTTTCAGGAGTTTTAATCTAACTTTTTCCTATCTTTCAGCCTTCTTAAAATTATTAGATTTATCTTTACCATGCATTTTGAGACTCGCACGTACTTCTAATAATTGTGTTAAAAGTAATTTAGTGTATTCTTATTAAGGAAAATTGCACACTTTTTGAAACTCAAATTTGTCCTACTTAGGGAGAAAATTACAATATACAGACACAACGTTATCAAACATAGTAAAATTTAATGTCAGTAGCCCACAAGAAAAAAAAATGTAATTAGTAATTGTAACTAACAAAGAAAAACACGTAAACACCTAAAGAAATTTCACACAGAGAATCGAAGTGCTAATTATTGGTGATAGTTTTACTAAAAACTATGTGCTTGTGTGTGAAAGTAGTTTACCATTAGCATGCAGAAAATCTTACCTTCCACATGTATATATTTTTTATAGAGAATGGTAAATATAGATCAACTGTAAGGAGTTACTAACCGTTTAGTTTCGTAATATTAGAACGAAAGAAATTAAGAAGTGTCAGAAAGATTCACATGTTATATTGCAAGAAACTAAATATTTATAATTGTATATAAAACGGAAAAACGAACATACTAAATACGTGATAAAGTCTTAGAAGTACAAAGATAATAGAAAATAGTCTCTATCAATGATTAATAAGCCAGTTTTATGTAGAAGATATTCTAAGACACTGACTAAGTGATTCCCGATATTTTCGGAAAGTATTAGTCTTTTCTTTATTTCGCACGTTCTTCTTTCTCAATACGACACAATATATACAAAGAAAATATTATGAAGTATAGAAAGAAAAACCAGAAGGGTGAATCTAAGACAAAAATAGAACCACTTATGTTTCTGAGAACATATGTTTAATCACAAAAAAATAAATAACATTCAGTGAGGTCATATCACTGAAACAAGTGAAGTAACGTAAGACGTATCAATTTTTTTCACTGAAAGAATGTCACCAGATGACTTCTTTATGGCTTTATTTCTGTTTCTACCGTCCTGCCGTGTCATTTCCACCTTGTCGAAAATTACCAAAATTTATTAGTGTACAATGGTTTTTTTTTACTATTAACATCTGCTCTAAGTAACGTATTAACTTTTCTTTCACATCTTCCTAATTTCTTGCCTAAAATTAAATAATTTTATGTAACACTTATAACTATAAATAAAAACATTTATAACTAACATCCAAACAGAATGATATGTATTTGTCCTTTTATTGTGTATTTTACGAAAAGTATAATATCCGCGTACTGGTGCTATTTCATTCGTTTAGCTTTTTCTTCTCTGTTACCTATCATCTCACTCCAACTTTGTCTTGCGATAAAACATTTCCAAGCCTACTTCAGTATGTTCTATACGTTCCTATCACAATTTACTTTACTTCAAAGATTACAATTCCTTTCTCTCTCTTCTTCTTTATATTTAAACTTAAACTTTTACTGGAAAGAATGTAGGTCTTCTGAAATCTCGGTTATACCATACTGAAGGAACTTTCATCAATGGAATAGTCGAATGACTTTTCTCAAATATACGTATATAGTTAGTATCGTTGTATATCCTTTCTTATTTTAATTTCTCCAATTATTATTATTATTATCCCACATAGCAGAGTACGTCCCATTTAGATCCCATTACCGTCAGAATGGTCCTGCTCCCATAGCGATGTCCTAAGGACGTCCGTGGGATAACTCTGTGGGCAATACAAACAGTTCATCCCGTATGGAGGTCCCCTGGATGTCCCCCGGAAAGCCGTGCGGGATTACCTACCTGGAATTTCAATAAATTAAATCGATCTTCTTCTTATTATTATTTAATTAATTATAACTATACGAAGGATATGCCTTCGTATAGTTATACGAAGGATTAATTATAACTATGCGTTCCATGGATGTAAACGGGACTTAAACAGGACGTCCTACGGGCGTCCCGATATCCTGCCAGGAGATCCGTCAGATATCCCTGGGACGTCATTTTGCTATGTGGGATTATTACTGTATTATTTGGAAACATTAAAATGTGAGACATATATGTTTGTAGTAAAAAATAAATATATAATATCTCTTTAATTTTCAAACATAAGTATTCTACACCATATATCAATAGATATTTTTTATTGATTTGATTTCTCTATATTCGTTATTTTCCTTATGAAAGTATTTTCTTTCTTTTGTTTTGTAGGTGTTTTACTGTTCTAGATCACTGTTACTATTTTACTGTTTTCAGGTTCTGTTCATTTATTCAACACATGATCTTACATCTACTTCATATCCTAGCACTTATTATGAATCTGAAGTCGACCAGATTTTAACAAGTTGGGAAGAAGTGTGAAGTCAGAGGCAAAAGAGTTATACTGAAAGACGAGCTAGGGCGAAACATACTAAGAAAGATGATGATGAGAAAGACACAAAAGAAGATAGAAGAAAGAAATAGGATGCCTAACTGTGCTGTGACCAAAAATACGACACTCACTAAGACATATGGAGTTTTGAAGTTGGGTACCGTCTGTTTGCTTGGGTTTTTCTCCTTCCCGCTCCGGAGAGTTGGGCTGTTGATTGGCGACAATAAAAGCAGAGTTCTCCTCTTTTGTAATGCTCATATAATAACAGGTATCAGTCTTCTTCATGATGTGTCGTGGTCCCGGGTTCAGTAAAATTGTATCTTCATAAAACTCAGGAAGCTCAGATGGACGAACTCCAACGAGTGCGACACCATACCTTAAAGGAAAAGAAATTTAACAAAATAAAAATTAATAAGATTCTTTTTTTTATTATTATTATTAGTCACAGTATATGGCTTTACTTTCGTTGACTTTTCAACTTCTTAGTAATTATCGAAGTTTGTTTTTAAGTTATGTGATATTCGTTATTTTGCAACGAAAATACGCAAGTATTGTCCTTGAAAGCTCAGCACGCAAACACACTTAGATATGTTCCTTGTAAAGTCAAAAACTGAAAAGAATCTTCTCATTTTATCGTTTAAATTTGTGAAAAAATGCAGAAGTTTAATTTTCGAGCACCCATGTTACGAGATGTAACATGATATTTTGTGTATGCTTCATAACAAGACGTACTACTAGTATTATGATATCAAAAGGAATACTTAAGCCCACAATAACCCCATATGAACCTTTTAGTTGGCCAGTAATTTTGAAAATGAGTGCTTTTTCTAAGGCTGAACACAAATTATTTTCTCCCACGTGTCTACAATATTTGCAATGACTTAGAATAGTGTTTACGATGTGCACAACTAAATTATGATTTATTCAAGTACATAAATTTAATTTTGCTATTATGTATAAGTTTGTAATGCTTCCGACGTTTCAGGGCCTTGTCTATTCCCATTTTCAGGGAACAGCAGCTAAAACATAGGTGTAAGCAGGTCCTTCGATGTTTGTTAACCACAACCAGTATCACCTTAATGCCTTACTCAATCGTTCATGAGATATTTAATCTCTCCGAAACATTGGAAGTATTATACACTTAAACATGTTAACAAAATGTTTATCTAAATTACCAAACCACTGACGTCTTAGTCAAGAAAAGTTGTTATTCCTCATAATAATAATAAAAAACTGAATGAAACAGATCAATTCGCTGACAAAGCAAAGTCAAAAAGATTAAATCAAGTAAAACTTTACAGTTTCAGCGTCTTTCTTAGACTAAACACACCTTTCTAAAGTAGAGATGCGTTTAGTCTGAGGATATAGCGTCGAAACGGTAAAGTTTTATCTGTTTTAATCTTTTTGACCTTGCTTTGTTAGAGAATTTATCTGTTTTATTAATATGAATACAAGGTCTAATCAAAAATATCATTAATTTAAGTATATGAAGGAATAGAGAAAAGATGTCTTGACTACATAATTTAATATGTTTAAAGCTGCCTGGAAGCCATCCTTGTTAGAAAAAAAAAATATAACAAATGACTAATACTCCAAAGACGAAGTAAATGCAGAAAAGTGTTTCCCTGCTATAATTATTTATTAACAATTCCTTATCTAGACATCTACGAGATTATAGGTCTTATTAACCAATTTTATTTTAGGCAAATTCATCAAATACACTCAACACTCCGTAATATACGAGGGTTATTTATTGTTCAACCTTCGGTAAAATAATATAAACAAAAGTGCACATAAATGTCACTATATACGTACACAGCTATACTACTTTTCCACGTAGCTGCTTCCCACATTCAGACATTGTTCCTAACGGGCAAGAGTTTTCTGATTCCCTCCTTAAAGGAAGTTGTCAGCGAGAGGACCTCCATAATGGTTTCAACAGTCAACGTAAGCCAAATCGAAACCAAATGGAGATTATGATGTGTACCAGGGTGGTCAGAAAAGATAAGTAGAATAGGTGAAAAGTTTCAAGTGCGAACCACGTTCCACAACGAAAGAACACTTAAACATACTTACCACAATGAGGCCGAAGTACGAATCGTACGACAGCAGAGGTTCCAAATATGCTCCATGTGAATGTGGGAAAACATGCAAAAGAGAGACTTTTGCCAATAAGGGTAGCAAAACAGAGGAGAAATACTCAAAGGGGAGAACTTGATAGGTCTAAATTAGCTAAACACTCATGCAGCGAGGCTCTCAAGATACAATAGGATTAATACGATATAAGGACAACATCCGAAACAGGGAAAAATCAGAGCAGCTTTCATGGCATTAGTAACACAAAAAATGTAAAAGAGTAGTCCCCATAATGTAATGATTAGAGTGACGGGCTATAAATCCCAAGGTTCCCAGTTCGAATCTCACCACAGACTGCTGCAGAATTTACAAATTATACCTAAAGACGAGAGAGGAGGAGCTCTGTCTAAACATAAAGAGTCGAAACACAAATATATAATCATGAAGAAAATGGACACGGTCCAACCTAAACGCGCATACTAATGAACAGCAACTATCATCACTAACTTTCCGTCAAGGACAGTGTCTGAATATAGGGACAACTACGTGAAAGTAATAGTATAGGTATGCTCATAGAAAGTGGCCAATAAAAAACAACTGTAAGCGCGAAAAAGTTGAAGAGTTTCGTAACACTGGAGCAAATTACGTAGTAATGTGACGAGTGAGTTGTTCAGTTAAAATTTGCGTATTTTAACATTCTATACACCTCTTCAGAATGGCAGTTACGTCAGCTGCCATTTTCTATGAATTTGAGAGTACGTAACTTCTGTATATGTTTAGATTAGTTTTTTATTTTTACAGTTTACCAGAGGTTGAAAAATATAACTCTCGCATAGAGACAACTTACAAGCAGCACAACACGGAACTCTAGATTACTATCACAATAAAAACAAAAAGATAATTAACAATAAAGGACTAGAGCCTACAATTTATATAAAAAAAAAACTATTTTTAAGCTAAGTGCTAGAATATATTTGAACTTTAAATACGTATGATACGTACTTCCTGTGAGAATGGAAGCTGGCATAGGTAAAGCTTTTCCCCTCATATTCACCAAAAAACCGACTGTCGCCCAATTTAATATGGTAGATTTCATTACCAGAACATTTACCATATAACCTATGCCATTCTTCTTGTGACGTTTGCCCTTCTCTGAAAAGAAAAGAAGAAGAAGAAAAAAGAAAGAAAAAACTTTAAACCCTAGAACAACTTTATAGGGCTAAAATCACTCTTGAAAAAAATATATTCTATTTCAAGAATCACCACTTATATAGACTAACATTAAACAATGAAGGTTATTGGAGATAGAACTCTCATAGTAACTCACTAATGATAGTTTAAAAAAATAAGCGAGTTCTTTACAGGTTCTTGTTGGAATATCTAATAACTTATCTCAGAATGGAGTAGCTACAAAGAAGAAAGGTACAAACTATACTATAGAGACTAGAACGGCATGTTGAACAGATTAGAGGTAAAAATAATAGGAAGGAAAATACAACTTTAAATACATAGTAACATGCTAAACGCAGAAAACATTAAAAAAAATCTACACACCAAAAAAAATCTATCGGCACCAAAAATAAGTATCCACCTAGATTTTATGCTCAAGCGTATGATGCATTAAGACACTACTGTGCTCTTTCTTTCCTTCTCTCATTCTCTCTCTCTCTCTCTCTCTCTCTCTCTCTCTTCTCATAAACACACACAATGCCAACTTTCACTTTCTATGCTTATGGAACTCATTAAACTTTGAAAATTTGAATGCATACGTTCGAGCGTGAAATGTAGGTGTATACTTACTTTTGGCGCCGATAGTACATGAACAAAGTAGAAAAATACATTAATACAAAGAAACTGAAGTTTGGTACAAAATATTGTTATAGGCAAATAGAGTGACAAAGGGCAGGAAAATAATTTAATAATAAACAAAAAATCAATGATAATAAGATCATTCCATATCAAATCGATGATGTGCAAGGTACACTATTTTTAAACTCTATGAAAATTGCACATTCCTTCTACCATGTGAACAGAAACGAATATAGCTTTACAGTTGGTTTCATCTCACCAGTTGATCGTAGCAGCAGATCGTATTCAATTATCACAAAATATAGAAAAGGTGGAAAATATGATTAAGACAATACTTACTGGCCACGTGATGTGTGTAGAAGGAGCGTAACCAATGTGGAAGTTCCAGGGCAGGTGCAATTGTTGGCGAGAAGTGCATATTTGAATTCGTCCTCACAGACAACGTGTTCGGCAAATTTGACGTGAAGTTTATTTTCGGGCCGGAAGATCTGTACGTACTGAGGCACATTCGGAGCAAAGTCTTTCACCGCCCAAGAGCGGAGGATTGTATGCTCATCCTGTGAAATAGAACAAAGTAAATTCGAGAGGATCTGAAGATTAGACGTGCTTGGACACAAATTGAATACAAAGCTACACAGGTATGTGTTAATCTTAATGCGGGAAAGAAGAGATCTTTTTTTTTGCAGGTTCTGTAAATCTTGTGGAAGAGGAATTGGGGACTTTTGAAACTGTTTCTATTTGCTGCAGTGGAAACCTTAACACTTCTTACGTATAGGAATTCTCCGGGGTCGACATAGGAACGTGCAACACATGTTAGAAGAGACCTTTCCCTATACTGCTAAATAATAATATATTAAGTGAGGTATAAAGTATCTCTTATTTACAGTAATTAATAAGCACTGAATACAAAATAATATTACCTTAATGCTTGGTCTTATATTAGTCTGACTAGCGGTTACATCAAAAGTAGGTTTGGTCACAAGCCTCAACTAGACGTATGTTAAGTAGCATTACAACTTAAAAAGCATTTTATTACACGATACAATGATAGTATATAATTTTCTGTTTCCTCCTGCGTAGAATTCTAGCAAAGGAACAAAAATTACTTATGCAGTATCATGTATATTTTGTGTTTCAAATATCTGTTCAATAACTGAGTGGCCGTGGCTCAGTGGTAGAGCGTTGACTTAGCACTCGAGAGAGATCGTGGGTTCAATCACACAGGCCAACCATCCTAACTGAAGTTTTTCCAGGGTTCTCCTTCAGTCACACCAGATAAATGCCGGGATGGTACCTTGAACTTAGGCCTAGGGCGAAGCCTTCCCGCATCCTTTGATTTTTCCCCCTGCCCTATCCCGGCCTAAGTCGTAGATTCCTGAAGGCCATAAATAAAATTCATTGATTCATTCATCTCTTCAATAAAGCTTGCACTACTTTCAATAATCACCAGAGCAATGTTATTTGACATTTAAGAAGAATATAATCATTCCATTCTAGATTTTCTTATTTTATTCTATAGTTGAAAAAGGAAAAGAAAGAGAATAGTTATTATATTACTTTTCACAAGAATTTCTTCTTCAGATAGATTATTATAATGAAAGAAAGTGTAAACTGTTAATGTAAAATATTACATGACGGTGATGGGATTCGAACCAATTTCTTAGATCAGCAACATTAGCCTTTGTCAGCTTATGCACTGAACAACAATAAATAACATGCTAGTTTCTTCCGACTTGGTTTCGGTCTCAAGTTCATAATCTTGATTAATAAATGAAATTAAAATATAGTTTCCTAAATTTTGTTTACAGATACAAAAAATCTCTTATAAGGACCAGGAATATATATTAAGTTTTGTATAACGAGTCTTTGTTAGAAGACACTTGTAACAAATATAAAGTTGTTATAATTGGAAGTTTTGGAAGCACATTGGAAGTTTTTATCTACAAAACTTAACAGAAAATGTAATTTACAAATTTCAAATAATTTTCATTGAGATCTTGCTCAAAGGTGGTAACTTTGGTGCTCTTCGGACAATTTCCTCGCAAAGAAGCATATATTAAACTTACATACCATTTTTAACGCTAATAATGGTCTACAAATAGAATTAAACGTACCGCTGCAGTTTTATCAGCATAATTTCTTGCTGCAAGAACGAAACAAGCCTCCGCTTCGGCCATTCTCGCTCTGGCTAAATCCCCGTCTTTGAGGCACGAACCTTGGATATAAATGACCCTTTGGGCCCAGATGGGGACCTGCAGAATCATTCTCATTGTTGTATCCAACTCCATAGGGGACAACAGCACCACGTAGTAGTCCTGAAAATGAATAAAATGAAATTTCAAAATTTCGGATTTAAGTGCATTAGTTACCATAGTTTGAAAATGATTGTTTCAGAAATCTCGTAATCAGAAGGTAATGAATCGAGTACGATTCTACTCTTTGAAAAATCGTATTCCAAAGTACGCTAAGATCCGAATTTCAACATAAAACTGAGAAATAATCAACGTTTGCATTGTCATATTAATGTTTATGAAAGCCTATATATCTAACTGGTAGCTATCTTATTCTACTGTAATATATGCGAGTTTGTCTAATTTAAGATATAATGTCTAATTTTTATGAACTGATAGTTATTCGAAATATAAATTTTTGACAAAATTGATGTACCGAGAGAAAAATTTAAAAAAAATCTTTTTAATTATGTCCACATATAATATCAAAGCAACGATTATTATTAATAATAATAATATCATCACCACTACCACTCAGCGTTAGCGAGCTACTGGAATGCAAGACTACTGTGATTATACTTCGAAAGAGGCAATACTGGAAAATATTCCTGTCTTGTATCAAGACGGAAAGCTTGGGGTTCTATTAAAATTACTAGAATCGTTTCATTACTACACATATTGCTAAATAACAATCAACACTCTTGCATGTACTGAATTTTACGCAGATACGATATCTATGTTATGTTGCTTATTATAATTACTGACACAAAAGAAACAATAAAATATTAATAAATACCGACTATGACAAATTATTAAATACTCTACTATGTCCATTATTATGAACAATTACCACCATCTAAGATTTCACTGAGACCTTCAACTACTACAACGAAAACTGTACTTGAAGAGAGCTTGTTGTTGATTTACTTTTGAGCGTAACTTAATTTTCTACAAAACTTCCCTGTACTTGAAAGTAGCCAAATCCATACACATGAAGACAAAACAATTATCTATTCCAAAGATAGAATTCGTACTTAATAATGAACGTTAAACGATGGCGTTTCAAGATATGATAACAGACGTTAATATGACGTTTCAGAGATTGGATACTGTCATTAAATGAATCCCAAAATGTGCATTTTCTAATTAACTATGTTGTCTTGAAATTTGAAAAGAAAAATGGGGTGAGGTTAAACTTCTTGCCTGAAAGAGACAGAGAAAGATATTAAAGAAACCATGTAAAGGAAGAAATGACGTACAAACGTATATTACTCAATCGTAATTCTTACCTGAAGAAGCGGATGGGCATAGAACTCATTTAGGAAGTCCATGATAGTGTCAGCGTGAAGTGTTGTGCTGCAGACAACAACGTGCTTCTCCGATTGAGCTCTGTGAGATGAATAACTACCTCCCAACTTCTGCCGCTCCATCCACGTAAATGCGAGTTGTTCGAACTGAAAGAAATAATAGTTTTACTTTCAGTTAACACTTCCAGTATGACACATCGTATTATTGCTTAGCGAGATTGTTGGGATTATGGATTAATGGCAACAACATGCATAATCCACGTTTTAGAGTGTACACAAAAGTTAGGTAATAGCTTATACGAGAAACAGGGTGTTTAAAAGTGGTGGTAGCAATCAAAATTTCGATGCAAGGTATCGTCACAAATGATGTAATATCTCGACAAATAATGACATGTGTTGGTTCAGCAAATCACAAGTCAACTTGTATCCAATAGATGGATACGAGTAAAGTATACGATTGTAAGGACGGCGCCTAAAATGATTTTGCCATGTGAAAATTTAATTGTCGAAGCATTAATATTGAGCCATAGACAAGCATAGAAATCTCCTCTAAGCTGTATTATTTAATGAAATTCGTTCAAATCCATATATTGGGTACAACTTTGATTATGATTTTCTAATACATCATGTCAGGCTTCACTATTTGTGGAGATATTACGTCATTTCTTACAATATCACGCCACGCTTGATTGCCCCAACGCCCAAATTGCGAATTTAATTTTTTTTAAAGTGTTTTTTCGTTCTTGAGATTGAAAAAATTCAATCTGCAAGAACTAGTATGTTGCAACTAGAAGATCAAGGTTAAAAACTGAAGGTTTTGGGAACCCATACACAGCCTGAACGGCTGGAGCTAGAAAAACGAAATTTGGTATGAAGGTCTAGTAGGTATTTTACGAAAATCTTACAAAATGTCTCCAAAGACACCTTCTTGGATCCAAAATGGCGGACCCCAAAAATTCACTTTCAACACCGTTTGAGCTAAAGTTACGAAATTTGGCATAAAGGTGTATTATCAAGAGTAGTTTAGGAAAATACTACAACATTTTGAAAAGTCACCATTATTTGATCCAAAACGGTCGCCCAACATCATCTTACACACCATTCGAGCTAGAAAAATAAAATTTGGTACGAAGGTGTATTATCATGAGTAGTTTAGAAAGAAAATACGTTTTGAAAAAGTCGCCATCTTGGATTCAAAATGTCCCCCGCCCAAAAAAAAGAAAACATTTCCATCGCCGTTCGAGCTAGAGAAATTAAATTTGTTATGAAGATGTACCATCACGAGTAGATCATAATGTAAGAAAATGTTAAATAAGTCGCCACCTTTAATCCAAAATGGCCGCCCAAAAACAATTTTTCAAACCGCTGAAGCTAAAGAAACGAAATTTGGTATGTAGGTGTACCATCATGAGTATGTTACAGTAAGAGGGGCAAACTTATCCTATGGGGGCGCAGCTCCCGGGGCGGGTTACGGGGACAGATCTGCACCATGTCCATTCCCCATTTTACCCCCGATATGTCGTTTAACTTCCAGCACTATGGCATTTTGAGTACAGGTTTCAGCCTACTACGAGTTAGTCCATTCTCTTTCAATCGAAAAGAACGTCTTTTTTCCCGGTGACGGGCTATATTCTTATTTCTTGTTACACTCTGATAAATTAACTCATTTTATGATCATTTTTAAACTTAATAACACTCGTGCGACAAGGAAAGTGAAGATACTAGAGCCGTCCTTATTCAGGGTACCATTTCGGAATTTATTTGTTGTGTTTGAAGGAAATACAGAGAAACTTTTAGTCAAAACGGTAGGCGCGAGTAAGAATAAACGCTGCTCATCTTTCCAGTAAAAATCTGCAGAAACAACTATCACCATTGCAGAACGGGAACTAAGCCGACAAATATTACTCCACTTGAGCTTTTTTATTAGTTCTATTTTACTTACATAGGTTTTTATATAACAGCTAGCCTAGCTGCTTTCTTGTACGTATTAAAAGAAATTTATATCATTAATAAAGTAATTATAATCCTCTAAAATAATGAAGGTATTTTCGAATTTAATAAGAACGAAGTAATGGCGATTCAAATCTACAATTAAACAATTAGTTTTTTCATGAATTACTGATTTAGTAACGTTAATTATTACCAACATAATAATGGATAAACACACTGTACCAATACAGCAAGTTAAAAATCTTGTTCAAAATAATCTTAAATATATATGCCACGTCTATTAAGAACGAATTTTAAAACCATTAAAAAATTAAATGATAAAGTTTATGTTTTCAACAACATTCATACACCGAAAATATTCTAAGAATATTTTAAGATGTTTTCGGAAATATATTTTATAGGATTCACAAAATATTTTCGGTATTTTCTTTACGGACATAAGATTGATTTTTAAAAATATTTTGGAAATATTTGTATGCTGCGAGTGTCCCGTAGAAACATTCATACTATGATAACACTCTAAGAGTATTTCCAAAATTGTTATTCTGAAACAAATAAACTATTTTAACATTATAGAACCATTCTTTTAAAATTAATTTGACAATATTTTATTGGAATATTTTAGAAATATAGCGTATATGATTTCTAAAAATGTTTCAATAGACATAGAATATATTTTTAACTTTAGATTACAAATAAATTCTGTCGTATATCTGTTGGATATAAGAAAACATAAAAGTCAGAAGAAAGACTGAATTGACAGTGAGGTGTAGCGGAATTCTTTCATGTTTATGAAATCAAAATGCATGACTGATGAGTAGAATGTCAATATAAAATGAATCAATAATTTAAAATGATTTTTTTTTTCATAAAGAAAGAAACCAGACACAAGTGAATAATGTAAAAATAACAACCCAGATAAAGAGCGTCTGTACTAGAATGATGTGACTTATAACGTCAATTGTCAGGATGTGGTCTTTCTTGAGTACATATCTACCAAAAAGATTGACCAAGACAGCAAGCAATCGATGGTGCATGATTGGCGTTGTTGGCTGAATCAAAAGGAATAAAAAAAGGAATTCATACTTCTCCGATTAGACATGAAATGCTTCGTGAATATAATGTATTTACAATGATTTGGAGACCATTATATGGGCTGAGATATCTACTAAGGGTTTTAAAAGAAAAAGGAGCTACTATGATTATTTTAATAACAAAAACCTACTTTACCTGACAGATAGTACCACACTATTTGTACAAATAATAAATAATAGTCTGAATATTTTTAATTTCTTTATCCCACTAATGCTCAGAAACAACAAACCTACCAATGAATATATTTAAAAAGTACTTTTTTCTAATATTTGTGTGTAAATTCGGCAACATTTCAAAGTTGAATTAATATGTTTCTCCTTTAGGCTATGATCCGACAATATTCGGTGTACTATTTTTATTACTGCATATATACAGGGTGTCCAAGAAGTGCATATAAATGTGTAAGTTCATAATTGTGTAGCACACTTTCTCTTGAAGGAAGAAATGAGCGTTACATAAGAGTTAGTCAATATTAGAATTATAAATTTTCTGAATTCAGTAGGAAAAGTTCAGCTATAGGTTGCTCTGGTAGTTAGCACTTATAATAAAAAGTAATACAAGGAAAAGTACAAGAAACCAAAGGAAATAAAGCAACTGTGTTCAGTTCATACATCAAATAACAACAATACATAATAAAATACATAACTACAAGAACCATAAGTAAACAGTGAATACAAAAATAAAACAACGAATACAAATGATAGAAATACAAGAAGTTAATAATCTAAGCGTACAAAGTTACTAAAATCTACCCAAAATACTCATTTCAAGAATTGAATTTACACAAATATCACTAATTTCTTTTTACGAAAGAAGAAGCCAATGTACACAGTTAATAAGCTGATTGAATAATAAATATAAACTGATATTAAATGAAATTGGAGAGCGATACAGTAAACAGTGACACTCGAATGTGAATACTAGTTGTGTGTACTAATCGATCGTAATTGTTCATTGAAATGAAAATTTAGATAACTCCTTTCGAAACTGCGGAGTATATAGAAGATGAAGTTACTTGTTCTGGTAGCGTATTCTAGTATTTTTAATGCAGAGCTGCAATTTATGTTCTCTTCTATTTAGGTTCAACAAAAACCGAATGCATGTGTTTTGACCTTTTGAATAAGTATACTATTAGTAAGGGATTAAAATGAAAAGATCCTTAGATCATCTCCAATCCTCACTTTCGCTTAAAGCCTAACTAGAAAGTGCAAGGACCTAAAAGGCTTTGGCTAAAATGAAACGACACGTACCTCGTACACAACTGGGAACGAAGTTGCTTCATTCCTGGATTATTTACTGATTGTAAATGAGTTCACCTGTAGGAATAGCATATTTGTTTTTGAAGTGAGGCAATGTTTCTTTCATATAACCTTCAGAGAACGAATGTGGGTGATTTTTCTTTTTTAACTGGCGAGATTTTTGATCTCTCAGGGCGGTAGAAAGACTAGCTTTCATATGCTATTACTAGTCCGAAAGAACATGTCGGGTGTGACTTTTATTCATTTCTCGCCCAGGGCCTAATGCTACATTTCAACGCCACTGTTATTTAGGCAATATCCACCAGGTTTAAATACTTCTACGATCTAGCTGAGTAGTGAAATCAAATTATGCTTCCACTATTCCGTACGTGAACTGGAAGTGCTATTTCTTAAACCCTAGAAATTGGTTTTAGTGATCTATTGTAAAGCTTGATTACATATTGTCCTGCATACAACATAGGCTCCTAGGCGACATCGCCAGATTTAAACGGATCTAGGATCTGACAAACCGAATCACGTACGTATTCCGAAGGTCTCTAGATTAACCGAGAGTGTAAAAATTCTTAAGCTGTCAGTTTACTGAACTTTGCAGTATGGTAAAATAAGTTAACCTTACATACAATAAAAACAGGTGTGAATGGGAGAGTGGCCGAAAGCATGATGAAAATGTCGAATTTTTTTTTGTAACAATGTAGCAGTTACTCGGTCTATATTCATCATTGTCACTTGTATCTTGCTTTGCATACTTAATATCCATGGTAGCGTTTCTCTTGTCGAATCGCCAGCCACTTTGAGAATCTTTAGTAAATATATTGTGAACTTTGTGCTGTTTCTAGGAAGATTGTTTTTTGTTTAAAAGTTAGGAGACAAGGAAAATACAAGATAAGTAAAGTATTAAATGTTGCTTCTGTAATTCACAAATATTTGAAGACATAGCCTATAGTGAAATGTAGCTTTCTGATGTTTGCCAATAAAATGACTGTATATTTGGAATCTTTCTTGACTTATTATTTTTGTCTTCACGAGCGAAAGGACTAGTTGATTAACTTTGCACCAGAAATGAGTACCTGACTAATTTTCTTTCTTACATTGCCTGACGGACGGGGGTATTTTTGAGAAAGGGGACGGACAGTAAGACAAATGCAATATCTAGTAAAGCATCATCACAGTGGTCTTGTGTGTGTCTGGAATCGTAGGAGGATACAGTAATTTGTGACATCTTGTAGTCAGAAAATCTAATTCCTTCCTCAACATAACCAGAGTTACCAGATCATTTTTTTTGCCAATGGACGACATTAAAGTTAAAAATGTAGGACAACTGCGGATTTGTTTCTTCCCATGGAGGACAAGTAAGCTAACAAGGAAATTTCACTTGATGTCAGGGAAGTCGGGTAATTGGACTAGGCTTATTCGAAAGAACATCTTAAATAAATTTGTGACCCCCGGAAAAACAAAAGAAAATTAGAGCAACTCAATGTGAATTATGGAAAATGTATGAAAATACGCAGGAAATAGGTTATACATTAAATGAACGAACTTGTAAATAGGTATTGTAAAATCATAAAGCCATCACCATTAATACCCACTAAACCGAATACATTGGAGTTATTTTAGAGCAAGTTCCTGCGAAGTGCACAGAATTAATTCAACCCATCGACATCTATTTCTTTTAGAGCATACAAAAAATTGGTTAAGCATGAAACAAGCACGACATTGTATTTAGCTCCAGAATATGAGATTTGGAAACGAGAACTTCAAGCTTCAATCGTTAAAGCATTTTAATTTTTCTGTTCCTCTTTTTAAAACTTATATTAAATACACATTTACAAAGCTGTATACCTTGACGAGTTGCCAGAGAAATATAACAGATGACAATTATTATGAACAATGTGAAGCTCGACCATTTATGCGGTGAGCTCATTTTACAAATTCGTATTGTTTCAACCACTCTGTAGAAAATGTAGGCTACACGTGTGTGTTACCTTGTGAAAATCTATAGTTTTATTTCTATCGTTTCTTTTGTATTTTTGCAAATAACGTCATATTCTTCAAGTATAAATATCGTATTATTCTACTTTTTATCCCCTTTGTTCGATTATTATTCCATCGCCAATACATATGTCCTACATCAATTGCACATGACTTATACTTAACTAACAATTGTGGTTTCTATCATTTTCTTAGGTTTCCAGGGTCACAAATTGGAGCTGCTTCTTTATTTCTGATGTTCCTTCGAATAAGTTTAGTCTCATTACCCGACTTCTCTGACACCAAGTAAGGTTTCCTTGTAAGTTTGATTAACAACTATGTCTACTTTTATTTAAAATCTAGTCAAGAAACACTGACGAACAGAAGAATCTGTCAGTTTCAAATTTCAGTTTTTACAGAGCAAGTTGCACAAACATTTACATTTTTCTTGTATCTTCCGATCAAGTAATAAAATTTAAAGAAAATGGAAAGTGGTTACCAAAAATGATGCTTAATATTTCGGTAATGAACATTTTATTAAGAATCTGGGTTACAGGAATACGAATATGTCCAATTTGGAACTTTTTAACCTGGTCACTAGAGAATGGAGGAGATTTCAAGATATATAGAAAAGGAGGGAGAATAGAAGGACAAGGTGAAAATGGAGAACATGTCCTCCAAAAAGAGGACGACTGGTAACCCTGGCATAACTCCAGGTTTTGTTACTGCTTGTTATTTTTTAGTAACAATGACTTTCGTTCATTACTTATGGTATTATTTCTGACACTAAATTTGTAAACTTTAGCTGATAATGTCTTTTCTCGTTAGATGTTGCGGTAGGCTAATGTAAAACTTGTAGCTGCTTAATTTGTGCGAACTATAAACAGAAGCTTATAACTATGGTAAAATTTGAGTTCTCAACCCACAGCCCGCGAGTTTCTTTCCTTGGGAACGTAGTGGAAGCCCGCCGATCATTTCCTATGGAGTGATACCAATAAACTCTTAAAATCTTTTCAA
Source organism: Lepisma saccharinum (assembly GCA_022664845.1). Lineage (NCBI taxonomy): Eukaryota > Metazoa > Arthropoda > Insecta > Zygentoma > Lepismatidae > Lepisma > Lepisma saccharinum. The sequence goes on from JAGDQP010000010.1 coordinate 138,424, forward strand.
TGTAGTGATAGAATTTCATCTTAAGGAAGAAGAACGCAAAATTGTGGAAAGTAATTGTTGTTTTGGTTTTCACTCAATTGTAGTAACTAATTGTTTTGCTTTAGATATGAGGAATAACAGACTAATCGAATTCTTTCTGAGTTTCCACTTTTTCTATAAAGTTACAAGTTCTTGAGTAAAGTGAGAAAAATAGCAACAATGGGTCTTGAAAATACTGTCAATTTTAAGCATCTTAGTTTTGTATTGTGTATTTCATGAGCTTTTAAATCATGTGATGTTAGATCCTGGACAGAATGATGTTTTGTTGCAGTCTCTTACTATTCCAACAATGAGACAATTTTCGAAATGCAGCATTTTTATTTTTTATTAACTAGTAACAGAATTTCTGGCTATTCATTTAATGTTATTGATATCACAGGTTGTTATAATTAATACTATTATTTTTATTTTGTATTATATATAAAAAGTTATAGCGCTCTAAAAATGTTGTCTCACTGCTCCCCCTATTTAATAAATATTTTAAATATATTAATTTGTAAAATAGTAAATATTGAAAAAAGAACTTTGAAATAATACTGGTGAAATGTTCGCAAATATTTATTATGTATTATTTATGACCGTTCACTTGATACTTACTGGATTGTGGAAAATATGCTAATAACAAATAATTTTATAAATATTCATTAAATGTAACAGAAATATTATTTATAAATTAGAAAAGTGTTCTGAGTGTTTGAGTTTTGGTAAGTTCTAGAGCTGATTAACTTGGAAGGCTGAGTAAACTCAGAAGTTGTTACAGAAAACGGAATTTTCAGTCTCTGAGTGGGAATCGAACACAGGTTTTCTAGTTTGAAGACAGACCCCTTACCCATTGGACCACGCTGTCTGCTGTTATAACTCTTCACACAATCAGTTTTCTTTTAACATTATCTAAATAAAAATACGTATAAGATCCCACACGAAGCTCACAGATCCGGTCTCTTGCGACGAACTGCATCACGTAGGTGATGGAGAACGTCAAGATAATACTATATCGTAATTGTTCGTCTTTCTGGCTCGAGATGCACAATGCCACGGTAGTCAAAGAACACAATAAACACCACTTTAATTTTACCACCGATGTGCGGCCATCTTTGAACAGATTGTACCACTGTTTTATTGTGTACTTCCCATCATGGCATCGTCGCCAAAGGCTTGTTCAATTTTGCGTATTGCTTCTGCTTAGCTATCAACACGTTTCTGGTAAAGTTGATGCAGTATAGTTCCTCAACACGTTGTCATTTTATCCCGCATGGAACTGAATGGAAGAAGAATCATACGTCATTATACATTGGGCGTCTAACGGATGCTGAAGCAAGCAAGGATCACGAGACTCGACAGGTAACTTCCAATGCTCACTATTTTCTTCAGAAAGAATAAGGTCGGATAATTTTCAGACAGAGCTTGTATATTTAGTCAAGTTCTACACCATTTGTATGAAGTATGTCTATTGTATAAAGTTAACTGAACGTAAAATAAGTCCAATCACATCGTTTCTGTTTGCGGGAGGAAGTCAAGTTTCTAGAAAGACAACACTTGTTATGCATTCCGGTTCCCCCAAACATCGACTACGCCCGAGACTTTGTATAAACGGAGTTACTGCCAAATATATCTACTTGATTTTCAATATCAACATTAATTGCATACACATTGCCTATCAAGACCAACTGCAATATCGGAAGTTCCACGTTCCGTTTTTTTAAAAAAATAGGCGAAATTTTCCACATCCTCCTCCACATAGCATGGATCTTTCTCCATGGAATTTATATCCATTTGGACACAAAGATTTTTCGGAGGAAAAGTTCACATGTAATGAGAAAGTAATCGAATCTGTTCGCGAATTAACGCATCTGTAGCTAGAAAACTTTTAACGCGTATTACGGAAACAGTCCTGCAGAATAGGAAGACTACATTGAAATACTATGCCCGTTACGTTTCTTGTATTTCATTCTTTTTTAATGTATGTGATTATAAAACCAACTTTGGACAGCTATTATATATACAGGGTGTGCCTAAAATACATGGCCAAAATTTAAGAGGTGCTTGGTAACGTAAAAAATGTTCCGATGAACACAGATGAAATTAAGCTTCATTTTGGAGATACAGCGTTTCCAACTTGGAGCCCAAAGTTGACGCTTGACAATGGGAAGAAAATTAATAATTCTCAATAAATCGGAAACGATGCATTGAATGAATATTTCGTTTGCGGAAATTGGTTTTTAACAATATGGTGGATATCAGGAGTAAAAACACGATATTACCGAGTTGTCAGCGTTGCCAACGTGGCATAACGTTTAAAATTTTCAAATATCACTAAGTCGTGTTATTGGCTATTTGGCATCCTCTAGTGATGATAAACAACATACGTAAGGCACACATCGCAGGTTGGAAACTATGGATGAGACAAAGATTTTCACGATCATACAAACTACGTATTTTTTTGGATATTTCATCCATAGTTTGCAACACTAAAATGTGTGCTTCACGTATATTGACGTAGCGTCATTTTTTTAAAAAAATAAACGTAATACCAGGTTGGCAACACTGACAAACCGGTAACATCGTGTTTTCACTCTTGATATCCATCATGTTGTTAGAAACAAATTTCCACAAATGCAATTTTCATTCAATGCGTTGTTTCTGATTTATTGAGAACTATTAATTTTCTTTCCATTTTATTAGACGTCGACTTTAGGTTCCAAGTTGGAAACGCTGTATCTCCAAAACGAAGCAGAATTTCACCTGTGTTCATTTGAATTTTTTACTTGTTTTGATGTCAGCAATCACCTGTTTAACTTTTCTCCTGTATTTTAGGGACACCTTGTATATTTCTTCACGCATAATCTCTTGTTTTGTTCCTGTTTCTTTTGTATGATGGAAATAACATGATAATTTTATACGAAATGAACTCCCATTTAAATATATTTTTTTTCTAGAAATAAGTGTGCTGATCACTGAGATATTAGATTACTAAAATTGTCTGAGGTAGCGATACATACTAAAAGGGAACTTCTACTGTTATTAAAGCAAAATAGACTGAGTTGTTGAAAATCCAAGGTCTTCAGGGAAATCATTCACGAATCTTACATAATTTCCGTTCTCTGAAAATAGCATTTCTAACGTCTATCAAGTTAATTCAAAAACTAGAAATTGCAGATAAACATTCTTGTTACTACACGAGATTACAAGGGAAGATTAGAATATCAATTTGAAGACTCATTTTGTGTGCAATCTCTGGAAGCATTTCAGTAAACCCCTCCCCTTCCCCTCCACAGCTTTTCAGTCATTCGGATTTGCTTCAACTTACATCATTTCTCAGAACTCAAGAACAGTTTAAATAAAGCGATAAGTCTTTTCACTATTGTGAAAGTTTCGTGACTATTTTCATTAAATTTGTAAGTGAAAAAAATACTTGTTTAAAATTTTATCTTTAAGTTACTTTATTTAGGTTGAACTGATATCCTGGAGCCCGAGACAGTCTCAAGTTCGACGGGTGAATTTCTGAATTTATTTATGTTATTTCGTATGGTAGAATTAAGCTCAGACAAAACCATTTCTATCACTCAACTATCGTATATAAGATAAAATAGGAATTAAAGATACTTAATACAAAATGCAAAATACAGCAGAGCTCAAAAAACATGACCCTCTCTCACAGACATACGTAAATGAACACACCATAACCCACTAAGAAACACGTACATAGGAAAGTGCACGTAATAAACCGCATTCAACTTAAATTTCACTTACGGAAATGCTAATCAAACTTCAGCGATTTCAGTTGATTTACATTGAGATGAAGGTGCACGCTTTTTTTTTTATGTGTGTGTGTGTGTGTGTGTGTTAGGCCCGTAACCACGGAGGTGCTATGAGTGGTCCATCCCTTTAAAAGTTTGACTCCTGCTAATAATCTGCTTTAATGTGTGCAAATTGGAGATAAAGTAATGGTATGCGTCGTGCTATTGAAAAGTAGAGAGAGGCCACAATTAACGAAGAAAGTTGCTAATATTTTCAACGGACAAAAGTCCAAGTATTTAACTCAAAGTGGAACATGGTTTCCACAGGCTGCTGGAGTAGACACTAGCGCACCAGAAGAAAGGGAGTTGTGGCGTATAGAGAGCAGTTTGAAGTTGTGCGAGATCTGGTATTAAAAATCCTGAAAATTGGGGAGTGCTGACGTAGTTGAGAGCTACGTGAGCTAAGTTTCCTGCCATTTTATCATCTTAAATACGACTAAGTTTGTAGATTTCTACGTTCCCGGATGTGAAGTCAGTTGAGTTTGCTT